>JAJAGP010000812.1:45348-82461 GCA_025084515.1 Ancistrus triradiatus | reverse complement strand
TTTTTCCTTGCCACTGTCGCCCTAGGCTCGCTCAATTTGGGATTTGACGTAGTTATTAGGAGATAATCTAAACTTGTAAAGTTGCTTTGAGACAATGCTCCATTGTAAAAAGCGCTATATAAATAAATCTGACTTGACTTGACTTTTACAAAAGGAATTTGTTTTGTAAAACAGAAAATGGGTTTATTGGTATCACTTCTGCCATGCAGTGTTTGTTTATTCAGCACCTGCAACAGCATTTGAGCTAATGGATTCATTAGTGACAATCATTCACACTTCGTGATTAGAATTTAGATTTGATTTAGTGATTCTTCGCATTAATTTAATGGACACCTTACTAACACCTTAGTTTAAGTGAACTAGTTTAAGAAAACTTATTCCCATTGACATTCTCAATGACATTTTAGCTTCCAGCTTTATGGGGTAGGCCGGGGACAGCCCTTTTCTTTTCTGAATGAAATCCAATTGTAAATCCACAATGAAATCCACTGTTATAAAATCAGGTGGAAAACCTTTCCAGAAGGCCAGTTCCAGTTGGACCACCGAGTAGGTGGACAGTAGGTGGACTTGCTGCACTAAATTGATCATAGGTATGTGTAAGTGTGAATGAGTGAATGTGTCATACCCTGCAAATGCCTGGTGCACTGCTTATTTGTAACTTCCAGATATCTAAAGTCGATCATATTTGGGTGTGATGCCTGGGTGTCCACATACTTTTGTCTGTAGTGTATGCAGTGTATTATGTACATATATGTTTCTTCCATATTGAAAAGGATTCGCACCCTTATGTGTTGGAGATAGAGGGAGATATCCCGGATAAAGGACTTGATTAATCGCTCCTGAAGTCTGAATCGTTTCTCTGCTTCATCAAAGGCTTCATCTTTGATCTGAAAGCGGACAAAAAACAAACAGTGAAAAACGGAACCCCTACAGCTACCAATATAGGGTGTAATGAAACAAGCTTACCTGTGGTGAAATTCCTGTCAGATGCTTGAGATGACTGCTCACTCTGTTCGACTTCTTAATAATGGAGTGCATGCTCAGTTTGGAGATCTTGTCAATGAGTCTGTCTTCATCCCCTTTGCGGTACTTCATCACTACAGACAGTAGAGGGAGCCCTGATATTAACACCGAGCTACCCTACACTCATACAAAGGAAACTGACTGTGCCATACAAGTGCACACACACACCCACACACACCTAAGTCCTTTCTCCTTTTGTACTCATTGATGTTGACGTTGATCTCCTTGACGGATGACACAGCATCCGCAAGCTGCTTCCTGTCATGGTGCGACTCCGGAGTGGCATTCAGGAGCTCCATGAGCAGCAGTGGGTAACGCATTACCCTCTGAACAGGCTTTATCAGGAATGAACCCAGATTAATGTAGTTAGCCTTCCCCCTGAGAAAAAGAAATTTTGTTAAGACACTACAGTGTAAAAAGACATGCATTCCAATGTATCATCATTCTTTAGAAACTGGCACTGTTTCATCCATCAATCAGCAAAGCTATGCTCTATAATCATGTTTAACTGAATATAAGGGTACTCATGGAACTCTAACCACTCTGGACTGTATTCAGAGCTGGCAATGTAAGTGGAAAAGACATGTGATGTCAAAGACATGCAAGTGGACAAAGAAAGTGATCCGTCACGTAAATAGATTTTTTTGATTAGTCTATGCAGATTGTTGAAATTGTGATGTACAGGTCTAAGGTTGTCAGGTTTTTCCTGTGTAGCACTCTCTGTGCATGTTTTTATGGATGTCTGGTGATTGCATGACTTTCATGGCATTATCACAATTATTGTCCCTAAATAAATAGTGTTTCCATGACAACACACTACACAGCCACGGGAATGGACATTATTAGTATAAAAAATTATGCATTTATTAGTTTTTCAAATAATTATCTTGTTTGTTGCATCCCAACATTACATTGTGACTTTTCAGGTGGCGGCCTGCCAATGCTGTTACCAACAAAAATCTCTGAATGTTCGTTTTATTAGGCACTTTTCTTAGAAAGCATCTGCGGGTACCTTCATGTAATGGAGTGTGTTAGGTTTTTTGATTGGCTATTGATTTATTAGGTGAAACATACTTCAGGATCAAGGTCAAAGACAAATGTATTTATATAACGCTTTTTACAACAGAGCATTGTCTCAAGGAAGTTTTACAAATATCTAAATAGGACCATTAACTACCGTATTTTCCGGACTATAAGGCGCACTTAAAATCCTTTAATTTTCTCAAAAATCGACAGTGCGCCTTTAAATGCGGTGCGTCTAATGTATGAATTAATTCTGGTTGAGCCTACTGACCTAGAACCGATTGTAGATGGTACACAGCGCTCATAAATCTGTCAAAATGTTTTATAGCACGGCCTTGGTAGGTTACGAAGCTTACGGCAACCGTAGTGCGCAGCATCGGGAGTAATACGGTATGTGCTTCAGCATTAGGGTACGTGCATTCATTCATTTATTTTCGAAGCGGACGCGGATTTCAAACACAACGCTATCAGTCACGCAGTACAACATGGTCATAGAGCAGCTGTGAGAGAAATTCAACATTAACGAATTCAATGGTACGGAAGTGGAGGGAAGCAAGAAAGCCGCCCTGCGCCAGGTAAAGACAAAAACTGAGCTTCCGAAGGAACTTAAGAGTTTTGTTTTATTTAATGCGCCTTATAACCCGGTGCGCTTTATGTATGAACATAGATCCGTTAGCAGCCGATCATTGATATCGCGCCTTATAACCCGGTGCGCTTTATAGCCCGGAAAATACGGTACCATTACAGTACCAACAATGTTATAAAGTGTGAGAGTTATAATCAGAAGGGCCACAATGCTGCTTGGGAGAGGCTAGTCAATCTATTATTAAGTGTTTAATTACCTTCAATTTATACTTTATTTTTCATTTTTATTTATACATTTTCATTATAATGTATTACAAAATAATATATAAAATAATGTTAATTGTTTTAAGTTACAACTTAAACGCTTAAAACTGGAAAATGAATTGAAACTCTTCAGCATATGTAACACTGACTAAGTAGCACGCCATAGCTTTGGTTTGTATTTTATTGAGCTCCAAGTCTGACATTCAACTAGAATACTGCTGTTAGAACAAAGATAAAAAGTGCTGAAGTTCAAACTGTGAATTGTAAATGATACAGACTGAACAGTGTTTGGAAAAACCCCACCCAATCTGCTTTCTAAATAATGATTTGCACAATTTCGCTAGTAACTCGAGACGACGTGTGTATAACCCCACTCTTAATACAGCCCTTTGACATGGTGCCTGATATCTGAATGAAAAGAGTCCGCTTCAAAGAATGATGAACACTGCAACTACATTTTGATGAATCTTGCAGCAACTTGCATTTGAACATTGGGGGGAATTCAACATTATGAAAAAACAAACCTGTTCTTTTTCTCTATACATATTTGTGCACAAGTCTGTTTTTTCACAGTTGAAAGAATCAAAACAAAATTAGCACAACAGCCAAATTAATTGGAACTACAATTTGCTTGTGTTAATATCTTTAAATCATTTCCGTTCACGACATATCAACATGTCAACTGCAATTAAATAAGAATCATAACTGTGTGAAACAAATGAACACACAAATAAACAAGCCAACACTCCACCTGGGGCTAAATTCTGACTTGACTTTTTATACATATATGTGGTTCTTAAGGATGCAAATCTCAGTCAGGTCAGAGTGCAACCCTACCAAGATGTGAACACAAACACACACACACACAACATTCCAAGCACACACACACCCCTTGTTGCACACATAAACAAAAGGAAAGAGGTTATGTGGGTTAATGAATGGAAGACATGCTGTCAGGCACATCACATGCAGATGCTAGCTTAGACTTACCACTCGCGATATAACGCTCTGTCAGAAAGGAAGGGAGAGAAAAAAGGAGAGACAGGACAAAACAGATGAGGCTGGGTTAAAGAATCTGTGTCTATGCTTGCAAATCAGACACTACTAGCTATGCTAACAACACTAACACAAAAGGTAGGAGATATAGCTTTTAGAAGAAACAAAAAGACAATACAGCAAAGTTTCTATGCATTGCGAATGTGTTATTGTGTTTTAAAAACACACTTGAGAATCTGTGACTCATCACATTTTTAGTTTCATATGATTACATTTTACCCTCGTGTTATTTACCCTTACATTTAGTCATTTAACAGATGCTATTATCCACAGCAATGTAATGCAATGAAATCTCACAATGTACCAGCCACACAGTTGTGAGTTAAAGGCCTTGCTCAAGGGCACTAGAGCGACAGCCTGGTAGTGATTGAGCTTTGATCTTCCAGTTCATAACTTGCTCCCTTAATTTTGTGCCACCGCAGGCCCAGATTCCTATACTGCATCTTTGAGATTTTCCCTAATTAAATATTATATAAACACACACACACACACACACACACACACACACACACAAACACACACACACACACACACACCCTTCCTGGTTTCCTATTTTGTTGCATGTTTGTCACACTTAAGTGTTTCGGAACATCAAACCAATTTAAATGTTAGTCAAAGATAACACAAGTAACACAAAATGCAGTTTTTAAATGAAGGTGGAGAAAAAAATCCAAACCTACATGGCCCTGTGTGAAAAAGTAATTGCCCCCTAAACCTAATAACTGCTTGGGCCACCCTTAGCAGCAACAACTGCAACCAAGCGTTTGTGATAACTTGCAATGAGTCTTTTACAGTATTGTGGAGGAATTTTGGCCACTCATCTTTGCAGAATTGTTGTAATTCAGCCACATTGGAGGGTTTTCTAGCATGAACGGCCTTTTTAAGGTCATGCCACAGCATCTCAATAGGATTCAGGTCAGGACTTTGACAAGGCCACTCCAAAGTCTTCATTTTGTTTTTCTTCAGCCATTCAGAGGTGGACTTGCTGGTGTGTTTTGGATCATTGTCCTGCTGGCAGAACCCAGTTCGGTTAAGCTTGAGGTCACGAACAGATGGACCGGGACCATTCTCCTTCAGGGATTTTTCGGTAGAATTAGGACCGCAGACTTCATAGCTCCATTTATCACAGCAAAAAAAGTCTTCCAGGTCCTGAAGCAGCAAAAACAGCCCCCAGACCATCACCACTACCACCACCATATTTTACGTTGGTATAATGTTTCTTTTCTGAAATGCTGTTTACTTTACACCAGAGGTAATGGGACCACCACACCTTCCCAAAGAGTCAAAACTTTTGTCTCTCAGTCCACAGAAGGTGTTACCAAAACGTCTTGGGGATCAATTTTTTTTTTTTTTTCAAGATGTGTTCTGGAAAAAATTGAGCACGAGCTTAATGTTATTTTTGCTCAGCAGTGGTTTTCGTCTTGGAACCGCCCTGAGGCCATTTTTGCCCAGTCTCTTATGGTTCCCATGTTCGCTGCCCAGTCTCTTATGGTGAGGCATGAACACTTTACATGAACTGAGCAAGTGAGTCATTGCAGTTCTTTGGATGTTGTTGTGGGGTCTTGTGACTAATGAATGAGTCTGGGTCACTGTGCTCTTCGGGTAATTTTGGGGGTACAGGCCACTGCTGGAAGGTTCACCATGTTCCATGTCTTCGCCATTGTGGATAATGGCTCTCACTGTGGTTCGCTGGAGTCCAAAAAATGGCTATAAACCTTTCCAGACTGATGATCTAGTTACTTTCTTCTCAATTGTTCCTGAATTTATTTGGATCCTCGACATGGAGGTGTAGCTTGAAGGATCTTTTGGGTGGTACTTCACTTTGTAGCAAGGTACTATTTATGATGTCCTTGATTGAGAACGGGTGGCCAATCAATAACTGGCCTGGGTGTGGGCTAGATACAGTGAAATCAGGTGTGATAAACCATTACTGTAGTTAAGTTATGTTTTAACAAGGGGGGCAATCACTTTTTCTCAACAGGGCCATGTAGGTTTGGATTTGGATTTTTTTTTCTCATTAATAATAAACACCTTCATTTAAAAACTGCATTTTGTGTTTACTTGTGTTGTCTTGGATAATATTTTAATTGTTTGATGTTTCCGAAACACTTTAAATGGACAAACATGCAAAAAAAAAAAAAAAATAGGAAATCAGGAAATGGGGCAGGCAAACATTATGGCATTGTTACGGTAACTGAGTCAATGTTTCATCCAGTTATTTGGAATGTCTTCAAAATATGTTTGAATTTGAAGTACGTCACGTTGGATTTTTGTGTGATGTAGTAATTCCATGTTTTGGAGCCATTTCCTCAGTATCAGAACACACTGGTTCAGGTACACCTTGTATAGTAATAACCTTTTCACAGTAACGATGCTGAAAAGCACAAAAGGTCAAACATCTCAAAACAAAATGTAAAAAATCGGTTAGCCAGTTTATAAACTCCAGGTTGCTGTGGCAGCTGTGCAGCGGCATCCCACATTTATGATTGCATACAGAGGTATGCCCCCCCCACACAACTCCTCCCCAGAGAAGAAGGAATGAAGTATGGTTTGCTATGGCCCAAGCTCTCATGTGACTCATACTACTCTAACGCAGCACACAAAGAACTCAGCAGGACCACAGTGCCAAGCACTGATAAAGCCCAGGGAAAAGCAAGGATGTTAGAGCTTCAATGCTAAAAAATTTTTGAAAGGCAAAACATCACTGAGCTTAAAGGAGGCGCACATTTATGCTAAGTGGCGTACATAATGGCCTGAGAAATTCCATTTCCATTGTCTGGCAGGCTTGGTATTACAGTTAGCGTCAACACAACCCAGTAATAAACATGGTTCACTCGAAAAACAAAATAAGAAGCACTCTGGCTGTGACCAGACTGGACAGCATGAAACTTCTAAGGTGGTGGAGGAACGAACGGGCCCATTATTTCTTTTAATACCTGACAACCTACACTACGCTTTATGCATGACGGACAAATGAAAGAAACCAGTGTCTTTAACTGAGTATGAAGTCACCTTACATTAACCAGCAAAGAAAACAACACCCATATATTACATGTTTAGGGACATGCTGTTTACATTTATGTTTAGGCATTAGGGAACTCTTTTCCAGTCCTTACAATCAAGGCAATTGTGGGTTAAAGGGTCTTCATCAAGGACCCAACAGTGGCGGCAGCTTGGCAGAGGTGGGATTAGTACATACATGTAGACCTAAAGATGGCTATGAGCCTCACAATAATGATAAATGAGCATTAATACTAATCTCACACTCCATTCTCACAGTACACAGCCTACTCTCAAAAGTCTTTCGTTGCCACGCCTGAAAAAGGACAGGAGTGACTTCTTATAAATAACATGTGTCCCGCATTCACATGCATTATCTGTGTTCAACATCACATACCACACATTTATCAGTGGACCAACGAAGCAAACAAAATAGAATTACGTTAAGGCACACAGTATAACACCTCATTCCAAAATCAAACACCATGCACTATTCAGTTGCAAACCTAGACCCTTCCACCAAAGTCTACCACCAATCCTATAGGGCCATTTTCAACCATTTCCAGCCAGAAGAGTGAAAACACCAACATTTGTATCTGAAAAAGTATCAAATATATGTAAAAGTGTCAAAATTGAACACTTTTAGAATAAAAATACAATTATTATTTAAATATTTATATATTTCCATTGGCAGACTGAGGGTGCTGCTGCTCAGCTCAATCAGCTGGCTGCTGCCCAGATGCCCAGCATCTGCAAGAGAGTATCTTACTGTATGACGTTTGCCCGGCAAAAATCAAAATTCAATATTCAGAACATAGTTTCTGTGCAATGTGTATTTATGTGTATTATCGGATTCCCTTCGAAAATGTTGTATTCCAAACCACTGTAAAACGAATAGCGCCTATATTTATTTTTTATGAAATCCTTCACTCTCCTAATCATCAGTTTCATTGTTCAGATCAACAATGAAAACAAATGAGTGTCAGCCTGTGCCAGAGAGTGAAGCTGAATGCAGAGAGCATAATAACAAAAGTACTTAATTAAAACAAAAACATAAAGGAATCACACGAGACTAAAAACTGAAACTACGCCAGACTACCCACGAAAGAACACACGAACAAATAAACCCAGGTTTAAAACAAACAGGCTTAGTGAACAAAAGACTGAACAAAACACAAAAACAAACTCTTAAAGCGGGTGGCTAGGGTTTGCCCTGATCGCTTCAGACAGCAGAGGATATGACTGAGGTAATGCTGGACAGGTAAGAGGAACTATATCAATAATAATTAATTTAATCACAACATTAAAAAGACACAAATTGAAATGCAAATGTAAACAAACAAACAGTCCTTTGGGTATTTTATGTTGTGTTCAAACTTTTAACTTTAGTTTTTTTGGTACATCTCTATTCTAACAAGATCTAACAAGTTACCATTCCACCTGGCTGATATGTAGTCTTATGGATATTTGTTTTTGTACTCACCTGAGGTTCTCCAGGCACTCCAGCACTTGTTTCTGAATGTTTTCATCTTTCTCATAGGTCTCCAGTAAGGAGATCGCATCATCATGATTCTGACAGTAAACCTTATACACCTCCTCCAGCTCAGACTTAAAGTCCAGGAACACTTTTCCTAAGAAAGCAGATAAATCCAGTTATTTAAAAGCCTAATTCACATATTAGTAAGGGATGTTTAACAACTGAAAGAGGTTTCTCCTACCGATAGAGTCCGAGTCCTGAAGTGCTTCATCAAGTCGATTGGAGAGATCAATGACGGAGTCGATGTTACCAAAAAACAGACCAATCAAAGTCTATATCGGGACATTGAGTACAGACATTAGTTCGAAATTAAAAACACATACACATCTTCAACATTGTATTATGCAAAAGTTGAGAACCCTGATCAAAACCCTGATTTACCTGTTTCTCCTTCAGTGGTAGGATGATTTCGGTCTTGCACATGTTCAGGTCTTTAATGTAGTCTTTCTCAGTCTGCAGGAGTTCCTCAATGACTTTTGACCTTTTTTCCAGCATCCTCTGCTCAGGATCCTCAGTGGAGGCTGTCGAGGCAGGGGTGGACTCTAAGGCTTGTGGCTGAGATGACAGCAGAGTCATTGCTGGAAAAAGACATTGAAAGAAATGCTGAAGTTAAAAGGAGTGGACTACCCATGGATCAGACGCTGAGTGTATCAGACAATGCTCTGCCCAATTATCCAGCACTATGCACACTTATATGCCTCGACATCAGTGCCATTGTGAGTCTGGAAATGCTAAGGGGTGTTAATATGTAGGTACAGGTGTAAAGTGAGTACAGTGGTACCTCGGTTCTCACCTCAGAACTCGTCGAATTCAGTTCTCAATGCATTTTGACTAAATTTGTCTCGGTTCTTGTCGTTTGCTCGTTACATGGCGCACTTGCTGAAACGTGAATGAGTCGAGCCACACGACTCATTTCAGCCAAAACTCGATTCATGATTCATGATTCAGTACACAGTGATTCAGTGATTCAGATTCACAATAGCGGTTGCTCAGTGAAGATGTCAGTTGTGTTACATCTACAGTACTGGATTCTTAGTGCAAATAAGTCTCCATTGACAATAAAAAAGTTGTATTTACAGCCAAATGAAACAGAAACAGGAACTGAATAATCCAAAACACAGGCTGCAATTAGCATTAATATCTATGCTAGCGCCCTAACTTCACCAATAGAGTAAGTGTTTTTCTTTTACTTTCCACTTTCAGTCTATTACTCACTAAATTACTTGAGATTTTTCAACACTTTGTTATAAAATAAGCTTTGTATTAATGATTTTGGCCAACTGCAGGTTAATGTAAGTGTTTTAAACATTACCTTACTTATCATTACTTATAGGCTCCGATATTACACAATATAGACGATCTACCAAATACTCATTCAACTCACTGGTCCATGAAAAATTTAACTTATGATGGAATTGTCGGAATGTAATCCCATAGTAAATCAGGGAGCACCTGTACAATACAACTCCATTAATGCATATAATGCCTTATACAGTGTGGATTTACTGGCGGTCTGGAACGGATTCATTCCATTTACATTATTCCTTATGGGAATTTGCTCTGTACTTGTCATTTTTGGTTCTTGACAAGCCTTCTGGAACAAATTAACGTCGAGAACTGAGGTATAACTATATATGTAATAATTTAGTATACAGTATCATATAGGGTTAAGCAACTACGTGAATAAATTAATGGGATACCAAAAAACAATTGCAAGAATGTGTAAGATGTCCAGAGCATGTCAGAATTAATGGTAATTTTCTCTCTGTCACAGGACTGTGGGAATGGATATCCTTTACAGCTCAAGGAGTATGCAAAATAGTACCCAAATTGAAACTTGGTGGGAACCCAAAACAGTTTCTAACAAGGTTTCAGGAAGTGGAAGCATAAAAAAGGCAAATCTGACAAATTTTTGCACTGTTTCAAATACTGATACACTGTAACTCAGTGATACTCAATTCAGGATCATAACACTGCGCATTAATGCTTTTCTCTACGACTGAACACTATGTCTTGCTAACATCGAGTCACAGTAAACAAGTTGGGTTGAGATACTCAAAAATGTTATGCGAAATCATTAATACTGTTTGACAGGACAGAAAGAAGATGCCTAAGATGGTTCACAATTTTCATAGCTCATCCTGAAAAGTCACTTTGGATAAAACAATCTGCTAAATGTGTCAAGGTAAATGTTCCTAATTTACCTAAACCAAACTAAACCTAAAGCAAACTGATTTCTGAAGTGTTCCTCAGGCCTGAGACATTTTTAGTTGGCAAAAAGTATATCGGGTGGAATAAAGAAGCAAACAAAAGAAAAACTGCTCATCAGATGTCATTCTTCCTCCTTTTGTGTGGAAGTGCCTGGGATTTTACAAAGATGATAAAGAATAAAAGCAGGTGATTTATTGTCAGTGCATTGTATCCGTCTCCTTAACTCAAGGCCACTGACCATTTATGTGGGAACCGCCAATCATTGTATTAAGAATGCAAAGCCAGATCAAAAGAACTTGAAATCTGGTTCAAAGCCAAAGAAATACCATATGCAAAAGATAGCAAACACCAGCATTAAATGTCCTGATGCTATTAACATTAATTAAAATGTTTGATTGTTTGTAATGACAAGAAAATGTGAATTTATTAGTTAAAGTGTGCCGTTTATGTATCAGTAGGTTTGCTAATTGCATTGAAAAATGAAACCAATAAAGGTATATGATTATTTTCACCCACTCACTCACTTTCCGTACCCACTTATGCCAACCCAGGATCACAGGGTTCAAGGCCGGAAGCAGCAGCATAGGCTGTATGGGTAGGATCCAAACTCCATTTCAGGGCACATCACACTCAAACGCTCACACCCACATTTTACACTGCCACCCTATTATCATTAATATTACTCTTGCTGTTTTTATTATTATTATAAATGTAAAGATTTGAGCCAGTTTGTCAAACACAGACCAACACATGACTCTCAAACTTCAACATTCAATAGCTGGTGTAGGCCGGTTGCAAAATATTTACTAAATGTTGACAAAATGATAGTTAAAAGCCATGTTCTCAAAAATGATAATCTTTTCCTTTTCTGAGGTTTGCAATTGTATAGAAACGTCAAGTGCATCATGACAAATTACGCTTGTTTGAAAAAAATTACACATTGTGTTCAAAATAATACTTAAACATGATTTAAATAATTAATTTTGAAAAGCAATTTGGTCGGCATCATCTGTGTTCCTGAGGACCTGGGTTGCTAGATTTCCGTTAAATGCCCATCCTTATTTGAAGTGAAACTCCAGACCTGAATTTCACAAGCCTGCGTTACAAGAGAAGCAATAAACCTATTATAAATACTGAAACTATTCAGGGCTTTCTGGATTTAATGTGACTCATACTGACATCATATGGAGTTCAATCTTCCATGTGGTCATGTCATTAGAAAAACAATAAGAGATTATCCTACTAACCAAATGGCACTTCATTAAGTTAGAGACTTATTAAACAGTGGGTGCAAAAACTTGCTTTAATTTAACGTAATCCATCCTGTTCTGCCGTGGTCGGTAACTTAGGACACCAGTTAAAACAATTCACCAACCTTATATTTTATCTAAACTTAATCTACATTACCTTGTACTGAACAAGTGGAAAAATGAATGTACTCCCATTTACTAGGCAAAACAAACCCTTTTTAAACACTGAATGCTTCATGTTCAAATCCATAGTATATCCAAATTATTTTAGACGAAGGACTTTGTGGATGCATGCTATCAATGTAGACAACAAGGAAGTTCAAAGTAAACAAGGAAATATCTAAGCTTTGGTCTGACTGTGCAAGGATCCCTCTAAGCATTATGGAAAGCTGTGATTACTTAAATTGTATTACTTTTTAAAAAGATCTGGTTAGGCATTCTCTCATGTTTCTCCCATATTAAGATATTTAATTTTCATAATCACATATTTCTAACAACTGCCCTAAAACTATGATTATATACATATTGAGGCTTACAGATGCAGCAGAGATGTCCAGGAATATATTATTTGGACCCTTCTAAAAAAAAAAATGCAGAAATTAAAGCACAGTGACACCTTGTTTTCAGAATGCCCCTGGTGTTAATCTCCTTTAACACACGTACTACCACTCATGTTATATAAACACCCATTATCCCATAATTATCAATGAATAAAACAAAAGTGGGGGTGTAAGCACGGATCAGAAGCCATTTAGAATACATTCTACTTGGTTTTCCAGATTCGCTCTTGCGAGACATTGGTTTGGATAGCGGGTAAGGGGATTAAAATACCACTGTCATACAGGTGATTCTGATAGGGAAGCTTGGATAGCAGGATTCTATTGTATAAGATCATCTACATCGATGATGAGAGAACAAAATGTAAAAATGATCAAACCACGCATTACCTGGGGATCAGCATACTATCCAGTTGGGAAGGAAATCTGGGTCTAATAGTCTCATCCACACATGCTAAATGCATTCGCTTCTCCCTTTCTTAACCCCACACATGCACTCAGTGTTCTGACCTACTTTTAACAACATTGTTATGAACCAAACCTTCACAGTTTTCCTACATCAACTTATTTAGCAAAAACTGATTTTGAATCTCAAATGAGTTCCACTGGGTTCAACCTAAAGCCAGGTAGAAATAAGAAAAAAGAACACAAGTTGGAAGGACATGCACTCCTAGTCCTGACTCAGTGACCATGAAAAATGTAGCAACAACAGAGCTAAACAGGGCAAGGCAGAGAAAATGATTCAGAAACTCCCCCGTGAATCCAGGCTGCACAAAACTTTAAAAACTATAAAAAAAAGATTCAACTTATACTTGTATATAACAAGTAGCACGGTTTTAGATGTTCTACAGATGAGTAATATTTCAAAGGTTCAGTATTCTGAAAACTGAATGAAATCATTGTAAGTACATTCTTGTGTAGGATGATGTGCTGAGAATACAGGACAGGAAAGTACATCTTTCCTTAGTGAAAATACATCTATCCTAAGGAAAGCCCAAGCAGGAACACAAAAGCTCTCTCTCACTTGCACTAGAAGTAATTCATGAACGTTCTGATCTGTGTCTGATCTCTTTCCATAATGGTGATCCTGCCAGCCCCTTCAATGAGGCCCCCATACCTCAAACATTCACACAAAGAACATAGCCAGTGGTAGAAGCAGTGCAGAAGCTGCCCAGGTCAAAGCCATGACCCCTTTAGTGACACAGAGAGCCCCAAACATTTCAACAGAGAGGTCATTGATCATAAATAATCCTGCCTGACATTAACACAAAGGAGCATGACGTGCCAGATTTGGGTTTAATGTGAATGTGCTATAAATAATCCATACATTAAAAATTCAGACACACGGATGACCTGCTCTAGTAAATACTCATACAGTACTACTCAGTTAAAGAACATGCCTCACAAATCACCATACAAGCCTTTGTTTTGGAAATACAAATTCAGTGATTAATCAACTGACAGCGTCTGTGCCAACAAGAGACCCATATGACAAGCAAAAAGCTTTCCAACATGATACGCCTGCCATTGCCACGCCAGTCAAAACGTAACCAGTGAATCAGAACCAATATTACAACTGTCACTCAAAAAACCCTTAATGGGGAGGTTGATATGGCAAGAGGATCAGGCAGTGATACCTGAAGCCATTTTCCCATACAATGGCCTGGCAGTTGAGTTATTAAATTGCCTGCTCATGATTAACTGAGCCGACCCCAGACATTTTCCACATTCTTCCACATCACTTAACAGCAAGACTTTATATGCACTGAACTCAAACCGAATAGCTGATCTGTCATGTAATATCAGCTACACACAGTGGTACAGCAAAGTCTGATCCTCACAAGCCATGTTTGTGGAAGTGTATCATGGCATGAACAAAGATTTCAGAGGGTCTTAGAAAACATTAGCTATTGCTCATCAGACTGGAAAAAGTTAGAAAACTATCTCTAAAGTGCTTTGACTCCACCACTCAACAGTCCAGGCAGACTGACTGTGTACAAATGTAGGAAATTTAAGACCACTGTGACTATCCCCAGGAGTGGTCGACCAATCCAAGAGCAAGACATGTAATAGTCCACAAGGTCACAAAGGACCCCAGGTTAAATTCTATGGACCTAAAGGCCTCTGTCACATTGGCTAATGTTAACGTTCACGAGTGCACCATCAAGCAAACTTGTGGTGTGCATAGCAGGGTTGCAAGGAGTAAGCCACTGCTCTCCAAAAAATCTTTTGCTGCCCATCTGATGTTTGTTCAAGACCACATGGACAAGCTAGAAGGCTAATTGTTTTGTGGATCAAAACAGAACATATTTTGAATGTTTCTGGTTTAAATGAGAAGTGTTATGTCTAAAGATAAGCATAAGACCCATCTGTGAAACATGGTGATGGTAGTGTCATGGTTTGGGCCAGTTTTGCTGCATGTGGGCCAATATGGCTTGCCATCAACAATGGAACAATGAATTCTGGATTCTACCAGCAAATTCTAAAGGAAAATGTCATGGCATCTGTCTGTAAACTGAATCTCAAGAGAGCAAGGGTCACACATCAAGACAACGACCCTAAGCATAAACATTGATCTAAAAAAGAATGATTAAAGCAGAGTACAGTTAATGTTTGGATTGGCCAAATGGTCTAAGTCCTGACACCAATCCAACAGAAACGTTGGCCCTGAAGTGAGCAGTTTCCTTGAGGAACTCCTCCACCATCCCAGAGCTGAAGCTGTTATGTAGAAAGGAATGGACTAGAAGTCTGCCAAGCTTATGTGCAATGCTTACTGGACATCTGGAAATTATTGTTGCTGGAAATATTCTGTTGCAGTTATTGCTACGCAAGGGGGTCATTCTAGTTGCGGAAAGCAATACTTTCTCCACTCACACATATATACATAATGGTGGACCATTCCTCAATAAACAAATGACCAAGTACATTATTTGTCTCATTTGTTTAACTGGGCTCCATATATCTTCTTTAAAGAAAATCTGATGATGTTTTAGATTATGTTTATGCAAAAAATTCTAGAGTTCACAAACTTTCAAGCACCACTGATGTTACTTATTTGCCAAACATCTATCGTTTATATCTGCATAAAAATATTTTGTCAATTCATTTTGAATTAACATTGAATTGACAACACTTGATAGTTTCTTTAAATGCATTGGCCTAAAATAGGACTATACATCACAGTTAACATGTTAATAACTTTTATGACTTTTTTATAGCATGATCAGTTATAGATGAGTTGCATCCAGCTTCACTTAGGACTACCTAAAGGATGCCAAAATTGGCAACTTGTGTTAGAAATGACGATTCATTCGAAAACACTTTGAGGTGCGCTCTTTTCATGAAACCAAATAATTTTCCAGAAAAATCATGGCTTGTTTATTACTGCTGTCATACTGGTCTTATAATATTTAGACCATATTAAGACACCATTAAAAACATTAAGGACTTCACCTTAAATTGGTGTTCTTTACCTCAGGAAGGGCTATGCAATACTTTTATATTAGGTCATTTAGAATAAACTATCATAAAAAGTTACTTCAGAATTAGGAATCTATTGGAGCATCCTAAACTTCAACAGGACAAAATGTTAGTTAACACCAATTGTGCTGTTACTGTACAGTAATTACTGTACATTAGTGTTGCTGTACTGTGTTTAGTTAAGATTAATCCACACTTCTTACAAGCAGCTGTTAGAACAAGGATTGAAGCATCATCCCAATCCAAACATCGCTAGTGTGGTTAAGCATTAGATTCAACTCAAACGAGAAAGGGAGCTCAATAACCTGGAAAAGGTGATTTCCAAAAAAATGTTAATAGTAAAGCATCTGCAAAACCAATACACTGTACAGTTTGCAGAAGTTTGAAAGTTGGAAGGCCACAGCGACAGTTCCAGCTGCCTAAACCAGAAACTGTCAGTGAGCATCAATATTAAAGTATCTGACTGCTTAAATAAAGACATTTACATTAATGGCATTTAGCAGACTCTCTTATAAAAAGCAACTGATCCTACAATCCAAGTAATTGTGGGTTAAGGGTCTTGCTCAAAGACCCAACAGTGACAGCTTGACAGAGGTGGGATTTGAACCCTGGACCTTCTTGTCCAGAGTCCAGTACGTTACAGCAATACCTCAGTGATACCTCGGTTCTCGACCACCACGGAACTTGTAGAATTCAGTTCTCGATGTATTTTGACTAGAAAAATTAGTCTCTGTCCTCTTTGGTTGCTCGGTACACGGGTCACTTGCTTAAACTTGTTTGATTCAAGTCACGTTTTAGGTTCTCGATAAACCTCCCGGAACAAATTAACCATGGAACCACTGTATTAGCTATAGTATGGTAATCACATATTTGTATGACAATTAGTCACCAATGAAAATGTCCAAAATTGTGGATGGTTACATGAAAAACTATAGACCTTAAGATAATTAGTTTGGTTGAGTAAGTGCCAATGTAAATATGGTACCCTATTACAAAAACTTGAGAAAAATGACAACTACTACAAAGGAACAGTTGCCACAGAACCAAGTTATCATGTCATATAAATTACTTGTTACAGCGAGTAACAATGGACTGACAGTTGATAAAAAACGCAGAAAAGCATATCAACTTGTAAATATGTTGCAATATCAATAGCTTGTAAGCTGCCTCGTCATCTTTGGTTCCACCCACCTGCAGCCTGCTCATACACATACCTCTCCACCTGGCAACCACACTCACACACACAAACACACAGGTGGCAAATTCATGTCCACTGCATTCTTCTGAAGCTCACAGAACTTGCTTGGTCTCACCAAAGTGTCATGAAGAGAACTTGCTGGAAAGATGGGCTCCATTCTGAGCCAACATTACCATGTGAATGCATGGGAACCCACGACTATTACACACAAGCGAGTGAGCACAGTCACTGGTGCGCACACACACAAAAGCCTGGAGCTGGAGTCTTGACGCGTATAGACATACCGACTTATACATGTCAGGTCAACTCCAATGCCATGATTTAGGAGATCTGCCCCATGATCTTGCAGTGTCCAATCTCTTTATGAGACCAAACTCATTTAAATTCCAACAAGATGTTAAGGGCTTTCCAGTATGAGGCCTCTTCTGATCTTATTGCTCATTCACGTTTTGTTTGGATGTATCAGCAGGAAGGTGGATGGTTCTTTTCACAAACTACAAGCAAAGCTGAAGCAAAGTCATTTACACTTCTTTAGATAAGCCTATTCAATCTGTGTCTCATCTGTGAAAGAAGCCAATTAAAGTATTGTAACCTAATCTCTAGCCATAAAATCTGTAGCATTTGGTTATTCATCATAGACCACATACTATTTCCTTGTCCTAGAAATTGTCTCATGGCAGAACACTGATTTCACACAGTATGCAAACAGAACGGATTTGTAGAGCAGACCTACTCAAACCAGATGCAAAGTTACGGTGCGTATATTCAAATGTGTTTAACATCGAGTACGTTATAAATGTAATGACATGAAAATGACTTAGGAAATCACATCCCACAGTCCTTGACAAGCTGTCGCAATACTACATAAACATGTAATAATATAAGTTTGGCCTGATTTGGATAATAAATAGTTTATTGTTTGAATTAATTTTAAATAAATGGTGAAATGTGTTTCAGAAATTGTACTGGACTACGCATTTTTACATGTACTTTAAATGGCAAATGCTAAATGCCTGAAAATGTATTATTGTTATTGTGTTTACTGACTGAAAGTGTACTAAAGCTGTGTGGAAACTTGAGCAACTGATGTTAACTAGAACTAAGGCTGTTGTTGAATACCATTAATAAAAGTTAAATTCCATGAGTATGTAATCAATGAATTAGAAAAAGATACACAGAGTCTATTATAATAAGTAAGTTTTGAGGAAACAGTATGAATATGTATTGTATTGCCCTTTGCAATTGCATATCCACTACAGATATGGTGAATAGAGGTTTGGAGCATTACTTTATTCCTAAAATGCCACATACAAAAGAAAAAAGTCAACCTCACTTAAAACATAAATAATTCCTGGTGAAACCAGTAATGGAACTGAAAAATGAGGCTTGGACAACTAGTTTTGTTTTGGAATGTGGTTTGTGGACTGACATGAGCCAGCCCTCTGAACTGTTTGAGTATCGTGGTATACTCTAACGTCACACACACTATCAGTACTGAGTACAAAGTTCACGCAAAAATGCTCTGTTGCTTAGGATACCTATGCTGCTGGACCTCCCTTGTAATAACAACACAAAGTAAGTGGGGGAGCAGCTCGATACACAAGCTCTGATTGCAAAAAACAATAAATACATGTCCAGCCGGGACAGGGTTTACACCCTTCTATCACAGTAAGCCTGGGGTAAGCATTGCTACATTAAAAATCAAGGCCATACATCTATCTGATGGACACAGAAAAAAAGAGTTTAATCCAAACATGCTAACAAAGTGCTGTACATTATGTAGCTCAACAGCAGTGTAATTTTCTCGTATTTAACACGTCAGACATTTTTTTTCTTAATTGACAGTGTTTGCAACTCTAGTTCTCTGCAGCTATTGTTCAAAAGCCAGTGGGGTCACATTCCTTCTCTTCCTGTGGACTTAGTCAAAACTCCTCATCAAATAGTTTGTGTGGGCTGAAAAGCCCATCCTGTTCCACACTCGGACAGAATGCGTGTAAGAGCACTCATAAAGCTGCTCCTCAATCACCTGAAACTCTTGCATAACAAGTTACACATTTACATAGCGTGTATTTATTGCTGTGTCACAGATGTCTCGCTCAATAGCAATTTAGGATTAATTGCATCTCTAATGCGAGCTATACTGGAGGTACTGCCAAAAAACCCCGCCTGAGGACTTCGAAAAAAGTCGTTTTCATTCTGTATAGTTCTCTGTATATAACTGACCAACTGAACACAAATGAAAGGAAAATGGTTGCTACCAAGTATTCACCGAAATACATATGTAAATAAAAATAGATAACTAAAAACAAGGCAGTGGCTTAAAAATAAAAACTGCAATAACACTGCATGGCCAAGTCACAGCTCTGACCTAAATCCAATAGGAAATCTGTGGATGGACTACTGTAGTCCTTTGCTCACCACGAAATCTGACTGAGCTTAACCAGCATGGAAAATGAGCTGGGGAAGAAATATTTCTCAATCTAGGTGTGTAAAGCTGGTAGAGGCACATCCAAACAGACTGATGTCTGTAATTAAAGCAAAAGGTGGCTCTGTGAAGTATTAAGTCAGGGTCATGATCACTTTTCTAACCCTATAATTCTTTTTCAGACCTCTTGTCTTTTTCTCAGTATTTGAAGGTTGTAAGGCTAAACAGACACTGTTAATTGGGTTTTGAATTCAGCCTATAAGACAAACAATGACTATTACAAAGGGGTCTGATTATTTTCTAAAGGCACTGCATATTTTCAGAAAGTGCACCCACAATATTCGTTTTCATTTATTTATAGCTAGAGATTAGCTTAGAATTGATCTGAGCTCAGGGCAAACGGTGACTAGGTCAAGCTGGGAATTTACCTCACAACCTTTCGATTGGTTCAGTGCCTTATCCACTGAGCCACTGTTGTCTAAGTAACTACATCTACAGCATTTAGCAGAAGCCCTTAACCACAGTGATTTGCAGCTAAGGAGCAACTGCGAGTCAAGAATCCAACAGTGGAAGCTTAGCCAAGCTGAATTCATCCTTCTGATTAGTAGCCCAGAGTCTCAACTAATGAGCCACTATTGTCCTGTTTATTCGTACCATAGCAGTGTAATGTCTAGTCCATCTGCTGCCTTTACAGTAAGTACAGTAAATCTATACATATAAACCTGACATTCATAAAGCACCTCTTTCACAATTTAACGTGGACACATTTGTGTCCAGTAAATCATCCAAGTGCAAGTAATCCCCTAAAAATCCAGATTAGCATTACAGATTTAGACTATAAATACAAGCGGGCCCATTCCCTTTATCTAGTGCTCCAGTGGGACAAACAAGACATGCAAACACAAAAGGCATGGGTAATATATAGCTAAGGGATCCTGCTCGAGTAAAACAGAAGAGATTTATCACTGGCATTGGTCGTTAGAAGGCTTCTGCACTAAACTGGGTGCTGCATGCCACTGATAACTCACTATACTTTATAAATCTATTGAAGCTCATATTGTCTATTTGCATGGCACTCTAGTCTGGATGATTTAATCTTTCTATATGGTTGGTTGAATGCATGTTATCAGTTTCTAAATAAATAATAAAAAAACTGATTGTAAGATGAATTCAGTGGCGTTTTCCTCCTGCATGGTAAGTACACAATTACCTCCTCTACTCCTGACTTGAAAGGCTAGACCCAAGAATTGATGTTATCTGCAGGCTGTGAGCATTTCCTGAATGTTTTTCTTTAATCCCTCTCCAGCCCATCAACACAGGCAGCTGCTTTGGGATTAGACTACTAACATGCACCTTGAACCTTTTACACACACTGGGAAGCTGTGCCAGCAGGTCCTGCCTTGCCATTAAATGACCTCTAATGCTTTCAGTGAACTTGACTGTTTTACATACAGACGATTTGTTTCTGCTTTTGATGTTTGACCAGTTGTCCATCCCATTATAGAACAGCAGACTATGTAATCCAATTAGATCTTACACTTAAGTGACTAACCAGACCGTGCAGTTCAAGAAGGATCCTCATACTTCAGAATCTTTTAAGCGGAAGCGGTTGGCATGAATGCATCACTATGAAGATGACAACACGTGAACACGGTGTGGACTTATGCCAGGTTCTGCTCCCTAAAAGAACTGAGTTACTAGAGTGCAAGTCAAACTAGGTAAACATGATCTTCCTCTCTGCAGCACCCCTATACTCCCAGTCCTCATTAAGTTATTATAACTTGGAGGAGGGTCTTTGGTGCCTGGCGCATCCCATCCCCAGACGTTAGCTCTTCATAAGGCTTTCCTGCCTCTCCCTTCCCCCCAATGGGTGCTAAAACCTTGCATTATAGAGGATTACCTTGGACTCCCTAGGCCACCTGCTCTATGTCAGAGACAATGCAGGTCAAAGGACTTTAAGATGCCATACATTGCTATCCATTACTACTCGGAGAATGACAACTAACACAGTACTCGTGAAGGAAAACTCATTCAGGAAGAATTACACATTCAGAGAAGAGTGACCCCAACCAGACTGAGCTGTCAAACCAGAACATAGGCTATTTTCAGATACAGTAATTACGCACAAATTTAAATAACAGAAATAATTAAACTTCTACAGGAAATTGTGTTACATATATGACATATTTAATTGCACACATATTGGAAAACACGAAACCTAAAATATGGCATGTGTAAAAGTCACCATTTTCAGATTATCCAAGTAGTGTTACTTTGTAAGTTTTCAAAATGAGTTAACAATTAGCCAAACGTGTTATTTAAGTTTGTTTCCATTTCCATTTATGTCATTTAGCAGACGCCCTTATCCAGAGCAACTTACAATTGATACAATTGTACAATCCAAGCAATAGTGGGGTTGAGTCTTGCTCAACTACCCAACAGAGATACAGTTTGTGTTGTCTTTTTATCTTGCAAATTATTTTAAAAGATCATGTGAGCCTAAACCTTGCATAAAGCTGTATACATTATCTTTTTACTGTTTATCTACTTTCATTACAGAAACTATTTATAATATCTACTCAGAAAAGTAGTTCAAGATATGCTACAAATAAAAAGCCGAGGCATTCGTTCCCACAAGATAAAACAAGCCTTGATTTGTTCAATGTGAACCTGGACAAACTTTTCCCAAGCATGTTTGATACTTGTTATGACAGAATGATGCAAGTCAGTAGATAAAAACACCACGAGATGAGAGAAGGAGAAAGAGGGCCAAATAAATGAAGCAACAAAACCTGCTGGACTAGTTTCCCCACCCAGCACGCCTTGAAGATCACCTTTCGGGTAGAATCAGTGAAACTCACACACACACACACACGACTACAGCATGATCAGCACTTCTGGCATTTCCTGGATTGATCAGATACTGCACAGTGCAATAATTGAAGGTCAATGTCTAGATGTGAATGAAGGTGTTGCCATTGTGGAATTTGCTACCAAGTTTCCTGTCTACACACTCAGTCATCTTTTGATATCATCCTTATGCTTTATAGCTCATTGCTGGTCTGATAGCCCCTGATGTGGGTGTTGTGCTACTGTCTGTACGGATCTAAAAAGGTTTACCTTTATGCTGTTTCCTGTTGATGACAAATTCAGAACTCCTCAGCGAGCTAGGTGCAGTTCTCCTGTAGAAACTGTTCCTGTCCAGTGAACCCACATAAAGTGCTTTCCGGTTTGGGCCCTGTCTTTCCACGTCCAGTCTTCCTGAGTACGGACCAACATTGTTGGTGTCCTCAGAATCCGAGTGGGTGAGAGTGACAGGCTCCTCGTAGCTCCTCATAGTTCTCACTTTGAGTGTTTGTGTAGGGTAAACATCCTCTTCCCATTCCTTCCTGTGCTTGTCACTGCCATGGTCACTGCCGTAACCCTCCTGCTTATGATCTATGTAATGTTTAGAGCGACCTCTGGTTTTCTGCTCATACTGATCATCCTCATATTCCCTGTCCTCATGGTCTCTTACTTCATGATCACTTTCTGTGCTGTTCTTTTCCCTATAATGATAGCGATCAGCATCTTGCCGATGGCAGTGGTTCTTCTCCCTCCAATTTACTTTTTGCCTTTGCTCAGTATGATCCTGTGCCAGAGGTTCATAATGATTCCTGTCTTTACTTTCATGTTTTTGGACCTTCTTCCTATGTTCGTACCGCTCATCTTTATCAGTGCCATATGCATCCTTGTCCTTATGATCACTCTGCCAGTCATAGTGTTCTTTCCCATTGTTTTCCACATCTAGATTTTCTTTGTGTTTAAAATAGTCACCTTGTCTACGATCATCAGGATCAGTCTCCCTTTGCCTATATCGGTCCCCTTGACGTCGCTCATACCTGTCAACTTCTCTTCGATCGGTATTATCCTTTTCTCTATAGGCATACTGATCTGCCTTCCTATATTCTTGATCATCTCTGGGATAATGATGTTCACCTTCCCTGCAGTCATACTGGTCCTTTTCTCTACGTTCATAGCGGTCTGTTTCTTTGTGATCATAGTGGTCCGTTTCCCTGTATCGATATTTATTCCTTTGTCTAGTGTCATAGTAATCCCTTCGTTTGCTGTCTTTCTGCTCATAACGATCATATCTATCCAGTTCTTTCCGAGCGCTGTAATCGCGGCCTCTTCGGTCCTCATACCGGTCCCTTTCCCTGTAACGAGCTCTCTCTTGATCATAAGAGTCCCTCTTGTCTCGATCATATGAGTAGGCATATCGATCTTGTCTGCTGTAACGCTCCTTCTCGTCATAATAATCATCCTCATCCCAGTAGTCGTACCTGTCCCGGTAAGCATGGTTCGAATATTCCTTCGTTTGTGGGCTGTGCATATATTCCCTGTTCTCTCTGCGAACATCTTCTCTAGGCTCATAAAAGCAGTGGTTGGCAGTCCACTCCTGTGGCCTCCTCGAGTCCTGAAACCCAGCCTCGGGTGTGTGATAGAAGAATGGGCTCCTCTGTGGCGGAAGACCCTCTCTGTACGGGATCCTATCCCAGTCTTCATATTCCCAGCTCCTCTGATGCATGTAGGCCTGGTTTTCCAAATGGCCTGGTGCAGGTCTAAAGTCTTGTGGGCTTACGACTTGCTGTTGCAGCTGCTGTTGTTGCTGAAAGTGCATCTGCATTTGGATGTACCTGTCCCTCTCCCAGCTGTCACTCGCCAACTCCTCCACGCTCTTCCCTCTCCTTGGAGGAGCCTTACTAAAATCCCAGGCAACTGGAGCATACATCACGGGCTGTCCCAGCCACATGCCCCTTCATTCTGCCTGTTGTGCAGCTGTCATTAACTCCTCCAATTTTCACTCCTTATATTCAGAGCTACAGATATCCACCTGTCAGACATGATCTCTATATGTTTAGAAAACTCTGTCTTCGCTTAACTCTCCTTCTTCGACAGCTGCTAGAGCAGGACTGTCTGGTTCAGACGTGAGAAACTCAGTCCTTCACTCCCTCTACTTACCCAGCCAATAGGAATGAGATAGGAAGGGATCTGGGTGGGGGGAGGAACACAGAGTAATCATTCAGAGGAGCCACGAGTGGTGGAATACGGGACTGCTGCGATTGGCTGCGAGTCTCTGTTTGCACAAAAACATAGGCTGAACTTCACAAAAGTGCTCCTGCAGTAAAGGAAGGCTTACTCCTTTCGCTGTAGAAACTACTTTCAAGTGTGCAGACTTCACATTATTAATCCGAAATGCATTTCACATGTTTTAGGATTGTGAAAAGTTGTTAAAAGTTTAGCAAATTTGAATGAGTAAGCTCAAGCCTTGCCAGACAGACAAGCTCAGCGTTTTAGGTCAAGGAGGATCCTTCTCACGTCTGTTTCAGGATGATTAGCATAACTCTTTCATAGGGTGCTCACTGGAGCGTAATCAGCATACAGACAATTGGCCCACATTTCCATGATTCCCATGATTTCATAAAAAAGATCGCTTTCATGTTTTATTAGGATGACCTGGGAAAGTTGGACACAGACCGGCTATTTCAGAGACTACTATGTGAGGGAAAGTGCCTGTACAATCCACAATGAGCCATTGTTCAGTGTTGTCCTGGCCTTTGACGCTATGGCATGTAGTAGAGTAAAAAAAAAATCTATTCATGAAGCCTGGTATTCTATTCACACTACTTTCAACCAAGAGTCATTGTCAGAGACAGAAACGAAACTGAAGTTTAAAAAAAGGAGTGTGTGTGTTTCTACTACAGGTACTTAAAGTGAACAAAACAACTAAGACAACTGAGATGTACGGGTACAAGCAGTTCTTTTAAATCTAAGAGGTCCAATAATCAGCGTTGATCATCTTGCATCAAATCACAAGTGTTCACTGAAACCCAATCCACCGAGGTCAGGTGCAGCATTCCTGCTGTGTAATGAACAGGCAGGAGTATTTATTTACATATCCATGGCCTAAAATTCACACGAGGTAATAATGACTTTGCCTTCAAGGTAAGGTATAATAAAGTAGATCACAGTTTAGTAAATTGTGTCTTATTTTGCATTCTTATGTACTTTAGAAGTCTAAATGAATACATTCGTTTGCTTTTGAGAGCTTGATATATGTAAACCTCATTTATGGAAATAGCTTTGTTCACCTACAATGGGACAAAAAAAGTATTTAGTCAGCCACTGATTGTGCAAGTTCTCCTACTTAGAAAGATGAAAGAGGTCTGTAATTTTCATCATAGGTACACTTCAACTATGAGAGACAAAATGAGAAAAAAAATCCAGGAAATCACATTGTTGGATTTTTAAAGAAATTTAATTTGTAATTATGGTGGAAAATAAGTATTGGTCAATAACAAAAGTTCAACTCAATACTTTGTAACATAACCTTTGTTGGCAATGACAGAGATCAAATGTTTCCTGTAAGTCTTCACCAGGTTTTTTGCACACACTGTAGCTGGTATTTTGGCCCATTCCTCCCATGGCAGATCTCCTCTAGAGCAGTGATGTTTTGGGGCAACATGGACTTTCAACTTCCTCCACAAATTGTCTATGGGGTTGAGGTTCTGGGAGACTGGCTAGGCCACTCCAGGACCTTGAAATGCTTTTACGGAGCCACTCCTTCGTTTGCCCGAGCGGGTGTGTTGGGATCACTGTCATGCTGGAAGACCCAGCCACGTTCCATCTTCAATGCTCTCACTGATGGAAGGAGGTTTTGGCTTAAATCTCACGATACATGGCCCCCGTTTTCAATTCCTTCCCTTAACACGGATCAGTCGTCCTGTCCCCTAAATGCAGAAAAAACAACCCAAAGCATGATGTTTCCACCCCCATCCTTCACAGTAGGTATGGTGTTCTTAGGATGCAACTCAGCATTCTTCTTCCTTCAAACACGACGAGTTGAGTTTTTACCAGAAAGCTCTGATATTATACCACATGATATTCTCCCAATCCTCTTCGGGATCATCCATATGCTCTCTGGCAAACTTCAGACGGGCCTGGACATGTACTGGCTTAAGCAGGGTCACACGCCTGGCACTGCAGGAACTGAGTACCTCACGGTGTAGTGTGGTACTGATGGTAGCCTTTGTTAACTTGGTCCCAGCTCTCTGCAGGTTATTCATCAGGTCCCTCCGTGTCATCCCCACAGGATGAGATCTTGCGTGGGGACCCAGATCGAGGGAGATTATCACTGCTCTGGTATGTCTTCCATTTTCTTACAATTGCTCCCACAGTTGATTTATTCACACCAACCTGCTTGCCTATTGTAGATTCACTCTTCCCAGCCTGGTGCAGGTCTACAATTTTCTTCCTGGTGTCCTTCAACAGCTCTTTGGTCTTGGCAATGGTTGAGTTTGGAGTCTGACTGTTTGAGGCTGTGGACAGGTGTCTTTTATAAAGATAACGAGGTCAAACAGGTGCCATTAATACAGGTAACGAGTGGAGGACAGAAGAGCTTCTTAAAGAAGTTGTTAAAGGTCTGTGAGAGCCAGAAATCTTGCTTGTTTGTGGGTGACCAAATACTTATTTTCCACCATGATTTACAATTACATTCTTTAAAAATCCTGCAATGTGATTTTTTTTCTCATTTTGTCTCTCATGGTTAAAGTGTACCTATGATCAAAATTACAGACCTCTCTCATCTTTCTAAGTAGGAGAACTTGCACAATTAGTGGCTGACTAAATACTTTTTTGCCCCACTGCATCAAGGACTTTAACTCTGAAACACCACATACTATGGATATGCTTGAGCAATCTAATAGCTGTTGAATTACTATTCAGTCTCTATGTCTCATAGCCAGGTAGACAGTGAGGCCATATAGAGAAAAAAAAGTTAATATATTTAATATTTTTTCTACATTACCAATTAAAAGCAACACTACTGCAATTTTAATAAGCAAATCTGATAATCACATTTTCACTGCTTGATTCTGTGAATGATCTGTTGTTACAGGTTGTATCCAAAATGGTCCCCTATTCAGTATTCCCTACATTCTACACAGCAAAGGGGACAGAACTAATATGAACAGCAAACAACTCTGGACACCCCCTTTTCACTTTGCTCATTACTGATTCCACCACATACACTAATCACAGCAAACACTACACAACAACTCACACATGCTGTTTCTTATTATAAAAAAGGAATATTTTCCATTAAATAGGCATCATTCTGATAACTGCAATGCCTAGGAAGTCATCTGTTAGAGAAGTCTGTGATGAAGCAAACAAGATGAATTATGCAGAAGTTTATACACAGTTTATACTGTGGAGTACTTTTTAATTGAAAAGCTTTAATTGCCAAACAGCTTTTCAATAATAATATTGAGATGAGCACAATTAAACCTTTTATCGTCTGACCTATTGCCTATTCAGTGGTACCTCGCTCCGAAAGGCTTGTCGAGAACCGAAAACAACAAGTACTGATTAAATTTTTCCCATAAGGGATTAATCCGTTCCAGACCCCCAGAAAATCCAGACTGTATGAGGCTTCATATGCTATAATGGAGTTGTATGCGGAGAGGTCTATACTGTATCATATCGGAACTTATGATAAGTAATGGTAATAGATAAGTAAGTTAATGTTTAAAATAAAGAAAAACACCATAAACAGCACAGATCTTCACCGAGCGAGAGCTATTGTGAATATATATATATGTGCCTGTTGCTTCATTGCTCTGTAGTAGAGATTTCTTGGTGGTTTATGGGAATGTGGTGTTACAAAAATGTCACCTGGTTATATTCTACTCAAAATGCATCGAGAACCAAAGTTGATGACTTCCGAGGTGATCGAAAACCGAGGTACCACTGTCTAAATGAACCTTTATCTATTTATATATATTTATATATTTATATACATACATACACGTGTGTGTGTGTGTGTGTGTGTGTGTGTGTGTGTGTGTGTGTGTATATATATATATACACATTATATATAGATAAATATTATATATATATGTATTAGATAGATATATAGATATATATATATATAATATATAATAGATATATATATATATATATATATATATATATATACATACACACACACACACAACACACACACACACACACACACACACATTCTAATATATATATATATATATCTATATATATAGATATATATATGTATTGTATGTGTTGTGGGTATAGTATATATTATATATATATAATATATATTATCTCTCTATATATATATATATATATATATTATATATATATACACACACATACATACATATATATATCTATATATATATATATATAGTATATATATATATATATATATATATATATATATATATATGTATGTATGTGTGTGTATATATGATATATATATATAATGTGTGTGTGTGTGTGTGTGTGTGTGTGTGTGTGTATGTAATATATATATACATATATATATATGTGTGTGTGTGTGTGTATATATATATATATATATATATATATATTATAATATATATATATATATATATATATGCGCAACTACATATGGCCTGTTACAAGATGTTCAATATTTCCTCATTTCACTATTTCACGTTGCCAAACGTGTGCAGGTTGGAAATTACTAAGCTATTTATTATTAAGAGCAATATCAAACCCACAACATTTCTTGATTGACAACTGGTCATTTCAGATTAAGAACATTTTTCTTATTTTGAATTTTGAAATTAATTGAGTAATACTTAATGACATTCAAATACCAAAAATCTTTTTATGTTTGCCTCGCTTATGCATGGTAATTATAGTTTATCATCTTTCACTGTACATAAGACTGCACAAACTGCTGCACCACACTAATGCAGATTCATGGCAGCTTAAGAAATGTCATGAATGCAGTTCTCTTCACCTGCTATTATTTTACACTCCTTAAATTCTCACTCAGTGACTCAATGGCTCCAATTCTACTTAATAATCCCCCTCTTAACTCGAATTGCACTTCATCTTTGAAACAGGCAAGAAACGGTGGGAGTTGGGCCTCAACAAGTTCTTAGCTGTCTCACTGTTTCCCATAAACATATGGCATAAACATTACTGCTGGTCAAACAAAATGTACACTGTATCATTTGTTTAGGAGACACATTTAATGTGGTGGCACTATAGAATACAAAATTATTTTAAAATCACTTTACAGTTAGAATTGATATATTTCTTTAGTTTGACCATGACATTGGCTGCTTTCAGATGCTAAACAGTAAAACCACTTTGAACTGTTGATCACTGCTTTTGTCCTGAATGAATGGTGGCCCTTTACATTGTCACTGCGCTACGTTGAGTATCAAAACCACGTGCTTTGCACAGACAAATTATCTGCAATACTGTGGTAACGTATTTAAAATAATAAAAAAATCTGTACTATTAGATTGCAAAAATACTATGGCATGGCAATTTGTCAGTAGTAAAGGCTCATTTACACTATAGAGTACACTGGCCAAAATCCTCAAAGGTAACGCTATACTGGATGTAACTTTGTATCACAGTAACAATTTATGTCACAATAATGTAAAATTTTGTTACTTGAAACACATTTCTAAATATTTATTTTAACCTATAGTTTATAATCTTAACAACATACAGTACACATGCAATATAACAGATAAAATATAAAACATTAAAAATCTTAAACTCAAAATATTAGTCTTTTTCAATTATGTGCTGGCTTTTGCCAAATAAACTAGGGACTTTGAATTCCCTAAGCTGCTTGTGGCTTGGCATTACATACCTCAGAGGGTTTCGAGTAGTTCCTTATCAGCTGTGTAAATTGGATCCATTTCCTTAAATGTAAGACTCAATGGCATGTCCTTCCATCTCCTAGATTTCTTGTCATTCAGAGTAAAAAGCATCCAGCTAAAGCTTTCTGATCAGGAGGTGACTTTTTGGATTTACACCCACTGCTGATTCACCACTGAATGTTGCACAAATTATTTGACATAACCGTATCCAGAGTGACTTATGTCTGGTACAGTTTTACCAGTTTTCAGCAAGCAATTGTGGATTAAAGGTCTTACTCAATGACCCAACAGCTTGGTGGAGATGGGATTTAAACCCTGGAACTTCATAGTCCAGTATCCTAACCGCTACCCTACCACAGTCTCTATATCGCTGCAGCTGCAGAATCATCCACTGTATAGTCACCGGCTTTACCCACTGAGCTATGAGGACTGGTTATTTGACTTTTGTAATACTGCTCAGCTTGCAGTTTAAGCTAAAAATATAAATATTAAATATAAATGATAAAACTTGTTGCCTCCAGCTACATCAGTCAAGCGGCAAACTTTACAAATAATTTTTTTTTTGCTTAGTGTCAGATTGTGTAAAACCAAACCCGGTCCACATAACATAATCACAAGTTCCTCACTTTCAGTTGTTTGTAAGGAGTCTCTGAAATGTCCATCTCCACCTCCAACCTTCCTTGTGGCTCTCGCATGTAAACAGAGCAAAAGCCCTGCCTACTTATTTACTTAGAAAATGTTCTAGAAATGGTGTGGTATAAACAGTACGGCCAAATATAACCAGGTGACATTTTTGTAACACCACGTCCCCATATACCATCAGAAAATCTCTCAATGAAGCAACAGGCACCCATTTATATATATATATATATATATATATATATATATAAAAATATAACGGGTGCCTGTCCTCCACTCGTTACCTGTATTAATGGTGGCTGTTTTACCTCGTTATCTGTATAAAAGACACCTGTCCACAGCCTCAAACCCTCAGACTCCAAACTCAACCATGGCCACGACCAAAGAGCTGTCAAAGGACACCAGGAAGAAAATTGTAGACCTGCACCAGGCTGGGAAGAGTGAATCTACAATAGGCAAGCAGGTTGGTGTGAATAAATCAACTGTGGGAGCAACTGTAAGAAAATAGAAGACATACAAGATTTTTGATAATGTCCCTCGATTTGGGGTCCCACGCAAGATCTCATCCCATGGGGTCAAAATGATCATGAGGACGGTGAGCAAAAATCCCAGAACTACACGGAGGGACCTGATGAATGACCTGCAGAGAGCTGGGACCAACGTAACAAGGCTACCATCAGTAACACACTACACCGAGAGGGACTCAGATCCTGCAGTGCCAGGTGTGTCCCCCTGCTTAAGCCAGTACATGTCCAGGCCCGTCTGAAGTTTGCCAGAGAGCATATGGGTGATCCAGAAGAAGATTGGGAGAATATCATGTGGTATAATATCAGAACTTTTTCGTAAAATCTCAACTCGTCGTGTTTGGAAGAAGAAAAATGTTGAGTTGCATCCCAAGAACATCAGACCTACTGAGAAGCATGGGGGTGGAAACATCATGCTTTGGGGCTGTTTTTCTGCAAAGGGGACAGGACGACTGATCCGTGTTAAGGGAAGAATGAACGGGGCCATGTATCGTGAGATTTTAAGCCAAAACCTCCTTCCATCAGTGACAGCATTGACGATGGACCATGGAGCCTCCTTGGGTCCCCTACCAGCCACGAGAAACCAATGATCCCATCACCGCGATATACTTCCAATTCCCCCCATCTAATCTAGTCCTATCCTCTCCTTGTTGAGAAGACATGTGGTACCTTCAATGGTTCTAAGGTTTTTCTTTGCTCTTCTTTTTGTTTTGCTTACCCAAACAACACAACGCTCAGGCAACAAAGGAGTGGCTCCGTAAAAAAAGGATTTCAAGGTCCTGGAGTGGCCTAGCCAGTCTCCAGACCTCAGCCCCATAGAACATTTGTGGAGGGAGTTGAAAGTCCGTGTTGCCCCAAAACATCACTGCTCTAGAGGAGCTCTGCATGGAGGAATGGGCCAAAATACCAGCTACAGTGTGTGCAAACAACTCCTGAAGACTTACAGGAAACGTTTGACCTCTGTCATTGCCAACAAAGGTTATGTTACAAAGTACTGAGTTGAACTTCTGTTTTTGACTAAATACTTATTTTCCACCATAATTTACATTTAAATTATTTAAAAATCCTACAATGTGATTTCCTGGATTTTTTTTCTCAGTTTGTCTCTCATAGTTGAAGTGTATCTATGATGAAAATTACAGACCTCTCTCATCTTTCTAAGTAGGAGAATTTGCATAATCAGTGGCTGACTAAATACTTTTTTGCCCCACTGTATACATGTATTGGTGTGACACAGAGCCATAACTCAAACAACCAAGACAAGCAACAAGGAGATAAAAGGAAGACTTGAATTAAACACTCTGCAATTTTATGCAAATTTATTTGACACTGTAAAGTGACAACTCGTAAAGCTACACTTTTGGATACACTGCATAGACCAACAGTATCCATCATCCCCCACATCCCTGTCCGCATCCTCAGCAGTGTTCACAAAACACATAAACAGCACAGAATCAAAGGTTATGTGGTTTTTTTTTTCAAAGTTTTCTTAAAACTTTAAAAATGCATCTTTAATTATGTACTTAGTACGGTGAGCTGCTTAAAGTTTAATTACTACACAGTAGGCATACATCAAACATTTTAATCACCAACCCCTTTTAACTGAAATCACCTACTATATAGTAATGGAACAGTTGTCAAGTGTTATCAAAGTATGGAGCTGTTGCAGGGGGTCATAACAAGGCAAATGAATGAGGCATGTTTGAGCCAGAAAAATCTCTGAAAAAGGGGGGAAGGGGGGGGGGGGGTTCTTCATTAAAAATGGGGGCACTGCAGAAGAACTTTGGGAACCACTGCTCTTGTGTGCCCACAGGACGAGAGGTATCTACAGAGACATCATAATACATTTAGGAGGCGACTTGACTGACATAGCACCACTTAAACCCAATGCTAATTGGCAGTGTGAGGCAAGCACCACAATAAGCAAAACACTTATTATTTAAAAGCATCCTTCTGCTAACAGGATATTAACTCTCTGTGCTAACATTTTGCATACAAGTCTACATCAACTACAACTACATCAATCTACTACCAATAATCATTTAAGAAGTCCTTCCATGGCTCACATTTCGGCTTTTCTATTCCATTCTATTAACAAGTACACAGCTACCACAGACAGCAACTTGTACTTAAGCCGAACAGTGAAAGGTTAAGGGCCATGCTTAAGAGCTCAACAGTGATAGTTTGACTGAGAATTGATTGAATGCACCTCTTTCCAAACTGTAGTCCAGAGCCTTAATCATGAATACAGACCAAGGTTTGGAATAAACCAATAGATACATCATTTATCCAAATTACATTGGTGGATAGTAATTATTTAACTAATTGAAACAGTTATATCCAATATTATATATACAATATTCTAGATCTATTACTATACAATGAAAATGGCTAATTTACTTCACTAATCTGTAAGATCTTCATGAAGGTTTGAATAGAAGAATATATAAACTCATCCCCTTGTAAGCACCAGCACTCTTACCCCCCCCCTGCTATAGCCTCTGCTGAGCTGCCAGCTGCAGGAAACATGAGAGCCCCAATGAAGCCCCCATCACACAGAACACTTGATTCAGCTACTTTACTTGATTCAGATGAGACTGGCTACGCTTGTTTTTCTCCTCTGCAACCATGTTGAGCTCTTCATGTCCCTCATTCCCATTCTCTCACGTATCTTCTCCGATGTTGTTTTGTAAACTAAACACACCACCACTAAAAACACTTATATATATGTTATCTGTTTCAATTCTCAAATAACCACAACCATCATTCGGTTTAAACAACAAAGTGAGGAAAAAGTGTGTGAAGTTTGACAACAAACTGAGAGACCACCCTATGCGGCGAACAACACCTCCAAAAGAACGAAGTCTAGCAGTTGCACCAAAACCAAAGAACACATGAGACTACAAAACATTATAAGCAACACCACAGTAACTGAACACTCACACAAACACAACAACAACGGCAACCCACACCCAAACGACACAAGCTCCACCCCACTAAAAAACGGTCCCAAAACCAAAGTACCCAAGAAACACCCAAAGTGAGTAAAACAAACAAAATACAACTCCCTACCCAAGTCTTCTGCAATCAAACAAAAAGCAGTTACATTACTGGCCCCTCCTCACAGCTGAGAACACACCCTGCTAGGCATTGACAGGAAAACAAACATTTACCGGAGCTATATCCATTTCAGGAAACATGAGCAACCATGTTTACTGAATAACACATCATCATAACTATAAACAACCAAGAAAGGACCAATTCACAGTGATGATCTACACCTATTTGCTATACACTGAAAGAAAAAAACAGGGCTGGAAGATCATGTCAACGTATATCTAATGGCTCAGGTTGTTTTGAGGGACTGTGGCACAAAGAGGTAATCAAATACATAAGTTAAATATAATCCATAAAATTATACATGACTGTCATCTCATCTTCTCTCACTGAGAATTTAGGGAAGGTGGACTGCATAATTTACACTTACCAAACAGTGTTCCACAGCTCCTGAAGATATTTATCGGTTTATCGGTCCGATATTAGAATGTTAGCCGATATTATAACGGATATTTATTATATAATTACATATGAATATTTCTTTGATTTTTCTTTTGGCTGTTATTCATTAAGCAAAATATCTGATGCTGACTGTATAATTGTATACATTTATACTCTTTCTTGGAGCTTCTCAGTCATTAGCGTTTCTTATACACTTAATTGTTCTTGTTGCTGCCTGTACCAATTCAAGACTAAAAAAAGTATTTAAAAAATATAATGGAATTAACTGTTTGCGTTGTTTATTATGATTTTATTCCATTGCTGAAATGATTTACTGTATTTGAAATGCAGAAAGGTTAAATTATCGGTTTTTAACATCGGTATCGGCCACAATAATGTACTAAAAATGGGTTATCGTATCGACCCAAGAAATTCAATATTGATGCAACCCTAGTAAACATTCACATGAGCCCTGCCACAGCCTGGCATAATGTGGCACAAAATGTCATTTGGAGATATGTGAGCTATTGTAGTAACCACAGCCTCTGGTACAGAAAGTTTTATTAAACACATGCTGTGTCCGCATTAGCAGGCAGAATGCTAAGCAACTTTTGGCTGGACGTTTGAGAATAATAGAGAATTAATTATGCAAAAGCATCCCTGTTAATCCTGGTCAGGGTCATGGGACTAAGTCTGAAGCCTAACCCGGAATTCATTGGGTGCATGCAGTTGTACACAGGTTCTCACTTTCACATTGAAAGTCATGCTCGAGATTTCAACCCAGGCCTCAAGAACTCCCATTTCCAGTAGTTGGCTTGTAACTACACCACCAGATCTAGACAATATACACTTTGAGTTCTCTGAAAATAATGACCCGTTGTATCAGATATTTTCATAAAATAATGGAGTTGTCATACGACACGCTAGAAACCTGCTCGTCCTGCAAGAAATTTATTGCCGTCAAGATCCAAGGGTTGTATCAGTAAGGATACGAGTTTCAATGACAGTTGCCTCATTGATAATGGATAACGGAATCCAATCCTTAAAGGGATATGCACAATATCGCTGTGATAATCAGCAAAAGAATCTCCACAAACTCCTAGCTCTGTTGTTACAGTGGTTCTTTGAGTTACTGTTGCCTTTCTATTAGCTCGAACCAGTCTCCTGTGGCATCAACAGTACATTTTTGATCAGAGAACTGCAGCTCACTGGATATGTTCTCTTTTTCAGACCATTCTCTGAAAGGATATGCATGAAAATCCCAGTAGATCAACAGACCAGCCCGTCTAGCACCAACAACCAAGCCAAATTCAAAGTCACTTAAATGACCTTTCGTCCTCAGGCCTATATGCATTGAGATTCTGCCCTGTGATTGGCTGATTAAATGAACCTTAGTGTAATTAATGAATTAATTAATGTAGTCAATGTTTTATGTAAATTTGACACCAGACACCCTACTGATTCACTTCACGTATTCCAGCATTTTACTGTACTAAAGCATTCTTTCTGACCAGTCATATAGCATGCATTGCATTAGTGTAGTGCCACACCACTAATTCTTGGTCTTGTAGTCAGTGTAGAAATACGCAGTGATCAGCAATGTCAAATGCTGCACCTAGATCCAGCATAATGAAGACAATTGGAGATAGTGGTGTGAAAAAATGTTTGCCCCCTTCTTGATTTCCTATTTGTTTGCAAGTTTGTCACACTTAAGAGTTTCAGAACATCAAACCAATTTAAATATTAATCAAAGACAACACAAGTAAACACAAAATGCAGTTTGTAAATGAAGGTGTTTATTATTAAGGAAGAAAAAAATCCAAACCTACATGGCCCTGTGTGAAAAAGTGATTGCCCCCTAAACCTAATAACTGGTTGGGCCACCCTTAGCAGCAACAACTGCAACCAAGCGTTTGCGATAACTTGCGATGAGTCTTTTACAGCGTTGTGGAGGAATTTTGGCCACTCATCTTTGCAGAATTGTTGTAATTCAGCCACATTGGAGGGTTTTCGAGCATGAACGGAATTTTAAGGTCATGCCACAGCATCTCAATAGGATTCAGGTCAGAACTATGACTAGGATACTCCAAAGTCTTCATTTTGTTTATCTTCAGCCATTCAGAGGTGGACT
>JAJAGP010000812.1:26488-45248 GCA_025084515.1 Ancistrus triradiatus | reverse complement strand
ATTCTCCTTCAGGATTTTGTGGTAGACGGTAGAATTCATAGTTCCATTTATCACAGCAAGTCTTCCAGGTCCTGAAGCAGCAAAACAGCCCCAGACCATCACACTACCACCACCATATTGTACTGTTGGTATAATGTTCTTTTTCTGAAATGCTGTGCTACTTTTATGCCAGATGTAATGGGACACACACCTTCCAAAGAGTTCAACTTTTGTCTCGTCAGTCCACAGAATGTTTTCCCAAAAGTCTTGGGGATCATCAAGATGTGTTCTGGAAAAATTGAGACAAGCTTTCATGTTCTTTTCTTCTTTTTCATCCTGGAACTCTGCCATGCAGGCAATTTTTGTCCTGTCTCTTTCTTATGGTGGCATGAACACTGACCTTTACCTGATTCTTTGGATATTATTGTGGGGTCTATTGTGACCTCTTGGATGAGTCGTCGCTGCTGTACTTCACTTTGTCAAGCAGGTCCTATTTAAGTGATGTCCTGACTGAGAACAGGTGTGGCAATAATCAGGCCTGGGTGTGGCTAGAGACAGTGAACTCAGGTGTGATAAACCATAGTTATGTTTTAACAAGAGAGGGCAATCACTTTTTCACACAGGGCCATGTAGGTTTGGATTTTTTTTCTCCTTTAATAATAAACGCCTTCATTTAAAAACTGCATTTTGTGTTTACTTGTGTTGTCTTTGACTAATATTTAAATTGGTTTGATGTTCCGGAACACTTAAGTGTGACAAACATGCAAAAAAAAAAAGGAAATGAAGAAGGGGGCAAACACTTTTTCACACCACTGTACACATTCGGCTACACAAATTCATTAACAAATCTCAGCAAAGCAGTTCCAGTGCCACGAAAGCTTAACGCGCAGCATAGAACAATTCCTGCATGTGTTGTAAATATTTTTGCAGCTGTACAGCAACAGTCTTTACCAAGAATTAAAATGAGGTGGTGTCATTATCAGTTAAGTGATACATCTACAAACAACTCATTATATTCGCACAAATAATCCAAATAAATCTAGAGGCAGTAAATGAGCCAAAAAAGATCTTTTCCAACAATGAACTCAGACACCATTAATGAGTCAAGGTATTTTCCAACCTCGGCTCAAAGGGCACTCGATTCAAACATGAGTGCATGCAGTGCTAAGCAGGCTGATAAATACTACTAGGGCTGTGAGTTCAAGAGTGTAATTTAAGGACTGATAAGGAGAAGTGATCTTATTTAAAAGGTCACATCTGTGCATTTTATCACTTGGTTGCTTGTGCAGCTTACCAACTTCAGACTTCCATGTTTTTAATCCAGTACTTACTTACCTTCAGTTCTCAAAACGTTAATTGAGTTTAATAACATTTTCTATATATATTACATACTAGCTTTATATATAAATAATGGTAATTTGCTCACAAAAAGCTGTATAATAAAGTAATTTCTTCTTTAGGCAGATTGAAAGAAAGTGGATCAAAGCCAGTTCAGTGAATATACCTCAGCATAGGAGCAGCCAGCATATATGCATTAATTTACAATAGTGTTAGGAGTAGCCAAAGGCTTTACGCAAGAAACAAACCAAAAAGCATCCTGTTTTACCCTGCTTATCTAGATCAGGGTTGGAAGGGAGGGTTTGGAGCCTAACCGGTATTCACTGGGCATAGGCAGAAGAACTCTATGGACTCAATGTGCCTGTATAACAACTGAAGCAGAATGAAATTATTCAATCAAATAAGTAACTGACTAAACGTAAGCAAGTTATGTAGTGGGAAAAAAACATCCCTACGCCACCTCTTACACAAAAAATTTGATTTACATTACAGAACAACCAGGGCCAGGTGTACTAATATTTTGTGCACACCATTCATTCATTCACTCTCTCTCTCTCTCTCTCTCTCTCTCTCTCTCTCTCTCTCTCTCTCTCTCACACACACACACACACACACACACACACACACACACACACACACACACACACACACACATCTAGTTAATTAATTAATCCTCTTAATGTCTGCAATGTACATTTACGTAGAAAGCAATTGGCCACTCTAACATAGGCCAATCACATTAAAAGGTCTACAGCCACCATTGTTTTATATTAACAACCTCCAATATAAAACCTCTTACAGATCAAATAGGGAATAATGTTGATTATCTCATTAAAAATTAACATTCCAAGGTTTCGGATATATTGGGTAGTAAGGGAACAGTCAGTTCTCACAGTCGATGTTTTGGATGTAGAGACAAATTTGCAAATGTAAGCTACTAAGATGTGTGAGCTACTTTGTCCAGGGCCAAATCGTAATAGATAGACAACTGTCACGCGAGGAAATACAAACCACAAGCCACTGACAGGGCGTTAGGCATAAAAAAAGGTTTACCAATTTGCAAGAAGAACAAAGGCTAACCTATCTGGTCTGAGCCTACAGACTGGTTATCATGCCACAAGTCACAAAACTGTTTAATGCCGGTTACAGAAGCAGTATGTCACTCACAATGCATCCAATTCTTCTGGGTATGGTGCTGCATAGCCACAGATCGATCAGAGTATCCACACCAACCCTAGTACCTACAATGGGTTTCAGAACTGACTGCTCCAATTAGTTCAATTTGCAGCGCAGGTCAAAAGTCTGAACCCACTAGTGAAAATGATTCTATTTTCTTTTTTATTATTACAAATTACATAATAAACATAGAAAAATGTGAAAAGTTTAATCTTTAAAAAATGTACATGAATTTCAGATTTTATTAGTATTTGGCACCACTGGAATGCAAGTTGCCACTTTGAAACTGACCATGTTTGTACAAAAGGTCAGATTTCCTGGAGTCTTATCCTTTCCATTGAAGGATTTCCTTAGACGTAACTCCAATGGATCTACTCATCAGCAGCTCGACTGCACTGACCTATTTTAAGTCAGGCCACGCTTTAGGTTCTCAGCAGAACATTTCATACCAAGTACCATTGTGACAATGGAGAAATATGGCATCAGAATCAGAACGTGTCAGAAGTCAAACAGTTCTTCCAAAAAAAGAGGGTCTAAGCAAAAGAACAGTGCATGGCATTGTAAAATGCTTTGCCAAAACTGAATCATTTGTACTAAAATCATTTGTTTCTGACCAATTCAATGGAATTCAATTCAGACTGCGTCAGTCAATTCCAAAAAGACATATAAAAGTGTTTAAAAAAATATCTTCACACTGATATTAAATGTAGTCATTTGCTTACCCCGTAACTGCTGTTGCTCCAGTGTGAGCACATCCACAGTGTAGGTGCAGAACTCTAGGTTCTCCAGAGTCTGCTGATGAGCGATCTCATCATCCGTTCCCTTTTCCTCCAGCATGGCGCGCAACTCCTGGGCTGTATTTGTGTACACATCGATGTCCCTCTCGACCTCCTCAAGTCTCAGAAGAAGTCTACACCTTTCTCTTTCTTGTTCCATCTCTATCTCTAAAGCATCCTCAGCCATCTCTATCTCTTCATCTTGTGACAAATGCTCTTCCTCTGTCGAGATTAAAAGGTTGGAGAACTGAGTAGTTTGGCGGCGGCATGGTGGAGGAGGCCGTGGAGCTTGTCGTGTAGGTCTGAAAGTCTGTGGAGCAGCTTGGCTATTGGTAAGAGGGTGTTGAACAGGTGCTGGTGGTTTGACGATTCTGGGGCGTGGTGGAGGGGGCCGCAACGTCTTCCTTCTTTCTAGGGATGCAGTGGAGCTAGAGGAAGCACAGGGAAGGGAGGAATCTGATGAGGACTGTACTGAGCCTCTGATGATGTCACTCTCATTGTTGTAGCCCAGGATGGAGAAGTTGCGGGAGAACCTGTTTCCAGAACTATCAGCAAACTCATCTCCCCTGGCCTGCTCCTCACTCCATCTGCATGGATGGCTCATCTCAAACTCAAGCAGTTGCTGGCTCAGTTTGGTTTCTAGGTCACCAGGCAAAGACGGCAATGTATGAGAAGCAGGCAGTCCGTTAGTGCTCTGTTCTTGGGACAACGTAGAGCCCTCCTCACGCCCATGAAAGACATGTTCAGCATCGCTGACGCTTGCATGGCGGATCACTCTCTTCTGCCTATTCTCTGACTGAACGGATTTTCTTCTCCTGTTGTCATATAAGGTGTAGTAGCCATTGTTTTTTGTCCAGGAAGAATTATTTTGAAGGCTTGCAGAAGTTCTGTTAGGTCGGTTTAGGCTCTGGCTCCTGTTGGGAGCAATTGGAGGTTCAGGAAGACTGCTCTGCTTACTCTTGTGTCTGTTGCTAATGGAATGGATGCTGGGACGAGGAGGCAGCTGTGGTCTGGGAGGAGTTGAACTATTTGAATTTTTTCTCTGAACAGGCCTATCTGCCAAACTGCCTGTCCTACTGGGCTGGAAACGTGGCGGTGGAGGCCTTTCTTGTCGTCTTCTGGGTCCAGGTTGATTTTGAGGCAGGGTCTCAACTAATGCATCATCCTGGAAATTGGTCTTTGATTGTGCATCGTTCAAACGGATCTCTTTACCTTCCTCCCTTCTCTCAAAGTAGTCCAAATCCCACACTGTGTGGTCCTCATATGTGGCACAATCCTGACCATATGCTACTACAACATGGTTTTGATGATCAGAATAGCTGTACCCCTCTTCTTTCTCAGAGGTGCTGCTTTCCTCACTCACAGCAATCACTTGCTCCTCTAACTGGCCCTCCATTTTTACAAACCGGTGGGGAAAAATTCCCCTTCTGCCCCGTAGCTGACCCTCTAGCCAGCCATCATCTAGTGTTTTAAGGATCCGTATTCTATCCCCGACATCAAAATCCAGCTCCCCAGATTCCAGGGCACGGAATTCATACAGTGCCACACCATACAAACCTCCTTCTTCTTCTTCATCTTCATCTTTGTGCTGTTGTGTCTCCAAGTCCTCACTGTCCATCACTCTGTGCTTTTCCACCTCACCCTCTTCCTCATCCTCCTCTCCTTTATCCCCCTCTTCCTCCACACTACAGGGATAATACTCCGTCTCTCCCATAGTGATAGAGTCAGTAGGTTGGAGTGAGCGAAGAGGGCCAAGCAGTTCCACAAATCCCTCAGGGAAGACCCCTGTCCTCCCTTCCAGCTCACCCTGGAACCAGCCTGGCTCAGGCATGCCAACTATGGTGATGATGTCACCTTCCCTGAAGTCAAGTTCTTCACCTAGTTGGGCATGAAGACTCATAAGAGCACAAGCCTGTCCCAGAGCGTGAGGGGGCAGCTCAGAATCCTGGGCAGCAGCATTGCGCTCACTCAGGCGTCTGGAGCGGCCTGACAGCTCCAGCTCTTTTACACAGGACAGGGGAAAGAGTCCACGAGAGCCCCAAGCATTGCGACCCCTCTGCCAAACAGCATTCACACTGCCTTCACCTGCTACCACATCTCCTAAAACCGAGAAAAACAACACAAAAATAGTATTTACATTATTAGCATTAGATTCTGTATTAACTAGTCTTCAATGAATCGTTTATTTTGGTGTTTTTGGTGTGCAAGTAGCCCAGGGTTTCCAATCTAAAGTCATGCCATGATTACTATAGTGTGAATTTTGACCAACAACAGTTAAAAAAAACAACCCCAGGACAACAAATGGTAACATTATGGTCAGAAGAACACTCATGATAAGCTCCCAGGACAAAACAATTAATCACCTTGTGTGTCTAAGGTGGTAGTAACTTCAGGCTCCTGCAGATGGCATTGCATGAGGAAGATAGGGCTATAAATACCTGCGAGGTGTGCAACCGGATTCAAAGAGAAGTGGTGGTACAGTGTAGTGAATGTCTCTTCAATGTGTAGAAAATGGGTCACAAGGCAGATGTTAATGCTTGGCAAAAAGGAGTGAATGCATTTGGGGCATGCCAAAGGCTGTAGTGTGAAGGAAGTAGGTAAATTTGCAGGTGTATTGAAGCATATGGTCATACGGGTCTACCAGCAGTAGCAAAAATCCCACTGTACAGGATATTCTCATCAGAATTGTTTCTGAACGATGAAACTGATGGTCAGAGACCATGTGCGTGTTGCACGGCTTGTGAATAAAATTCACTTCACTTCCAGGCAAGAATTGCTTCTAAAAGTCCTTCACAACAAATTTCTGAAAGGACACTCCTCAGGGATCTGCATGCCATGGACATATGGAGCAGAGTAGCATGCAAGAGGCCATTGCTCATTGCTGCTCACAAAGTTGCCTGGGTGCAGTGGACAAAAAGACACAAAAACCTGGACTGATCCTGACTGGAAATGTGTTATCTGGCCAGATGAATCTCGTTTCTGCCTGTATGATACTAGGCGTCATGTTTATCGAAACCTCAGGAAGCCTTTAATGAGGACTGCGTGCAAGGCGAGGAGGAGCTGGAGGAGTTCTGTGATGTTCTGGAGGTGTTTTAATTATGCGGAAATGTGTACTTTGATTGAGGTGGCAGTAAATTTAAACGACAATGCCTACACTGTGCTGCTGAACAATCAGGTTATTCTATTTTGCTCATTTTTCTTACCAAGGAACATAACATTGTTATTGCTTTATTCCAAAATAACATTCACACGTTCACAGGGCTGCAAATGTGACTGATTGGCATGATGAACATGGACTGCCTACAAAATCCCCAGATGTGAAGCCTCTTGAAAAAATCTGTGGGACTACCTGGAACAACAAGTAAGACGCCAGGGAACTCCGAGGTCGCCTACATCCAGAAACGTGTTCAGTCCGTGCCAAATCGAATCGCTGTTATGCATGCTTGTGGAGGTATTACACACTATTAGGAACGTTTCAGGCATAGATGACTCAGCTTATCTAACATAATATGACAACATAAACTTACAGCACCTTTCCATTTATGTGTTGTACTGTAAAACTGTCAGTTCTTAGCATTTTTGTTTATGAGCTGGACACTACAAATAAAGACAAATGGGTCTGAGCAATTTGGCGTCACACTGGCTCTAAAGGTCGCTGGTGTCAAATTCCACATGGTCAGACTCCACCTCCTATTGTGTCCATCTCATAAACTTAAAAGGTTACACAGGAAATGTAACTCACATGGCACTTTCACATAGAAAGAACTACAGGAATTAGAGTTTCTACACAGAGAAGGCGTTTTGAAACCAGACAAGACTGAACACAGGGGAAAAAAAACATGCCAGCATAATACAGTGCTACATTCTGAAGTATGTAAAAATTTAAGTTTAAAATAAACAAACTGTAGAAAATTTCGCAAGACAGACAAGGCAGACGTGACAGAAATCAAACTACAAAAGAAAACACAAAAAGGGTGACATCTAGTGGTGATTTAGATCAACATACAGATAGAACTGCTTTCGGCTTGCTCCTATTTACAAATAACAGCCATCTTTTTAACATACTACCTCTAAACCACTAGTAGAAGTCTATAGTAGAAACTATAGGGACTAAATCAAACTACACTAGTAGAAGTTTAAGAGCCTATAGTGACTAAATCAAAAACATTACCTCTAAAGTGTGACATTGTCTCGACTGTGGTTTATGCTGAGAGAGTGGAAAAAAACAGTAACATACACAAAGTGACCGAATCATTCAAATCAATATGTGACACAAATACATGAAGTCATGTCATGATAGTCAATACAACCGAGTTGGCAGGATCAGTCCATAATACTAGAAGCAATGCTGGGGAATTACCTCTCTTCAGGGGAAGGTTGCCTGGTTCCAAAGTGCTGAAGTCATTTATACACACAAAGAGTTGCTCTCCTGTCTTGGTAGGGGGGATAGTGATGGGTTCAACAAAGCTGGTAGGGAACTGACCTGTGAGAGACATCAAAGAGGCACAATTGGCAAACGTTCTTCTGAATGTTCTTTGGGTCTGTCTGAAATTGCGCCCTATTTACTATTTAGTGTTCTGTTTAGGGTTGTCTGAATTCTCAGTGGACAAATCGATTCCCTATATAGTACACTACTTTGTTACCCATAATGCACTGTAAATATGGCGGACAATCGACATGCACTACTTACAAACTAACGTACGACAATGCATAGCGATGTCCTTCGGCTTTACTCAGCAAAGATGACGGATAAACCCGAAACCACCGGAGTGACGACTTTCATGTACAAATAGAAGTACAAAACATTATTTAATGACTATTAAACGACAAACAGTCGATAATAATGTGACAGTACCGGTAGGCTTGTTGTTGTTTCGGGTGGTTTATGTGACGAAGTGTCAAGATAATTTGTTTCTGCTGTAAGTAAGTGTTGTCTTAATTCCCTTGGTTGTGTCACTCACTGCTGCCCTATATAGTGTACTACACAGAATACACTACGTAGTGATCAGTGAATGAGGAAACGAGTGGACCACTTCAGATGTACCCATAGTTATCCTTCATGTAAGTGAATATTGTTCCAGTAATCACACACAATGTACACAAAGTGAATAAAACCCTTGTAGATTTCACTACTACTCTAGATATTAGTTCCAGAAAAAAACATTAGTTCCACCATGGCTAAAATGGCACTTGAAAGGACTTCAGGGACTGTGGTGGCCTAGTGGTTAAGGTACTGGACTATGGACCAGAAGGTCCAGGGTTCAAATCCCACCTCTGCCAAGCTGCCACTGTTGGGTCCTTGAGCAAGACCCTTACCCCACAAGTGCTTGGATTGTAAGACCGTACCAATTGTAAGTCGCTCTGGATAAGGGCGTCTGCTAAATGCTGTAAATGTAAATGTAAATTTCAGAGGCTTTAACTCTCCCTCTTAGTACTGTTCAAGTACATTGATCAGGGAGTCTACCAAGAGGTCAGTATCAACCTGCAGGACTTGCACATTTTTATGAGTGAGATTAGTTTCCGCTTGGGACAGCAGTCTCTAAGCTAGCCTGTATGACAGGGTGACAAGAAGCGCTGTGTGGAAACACTGTCACGCCGAGGCTCGTTCTGAAGTCATGTGGCAAAAGGTTCTATAGTCATAAGACTAAGATTGATCTTTTTTGGGTTGAAATTCAAGCACAATGGCCAATATACACCTACTGTGAAGCATAGATGTGGTAACATTAAATGTGGGAGTGTTTTTCAGCAGGGACTGGGCAACTGAAACATTTTGAAGGAAAATGGATGCTGCCACGTACAACCCCAAAACAGAAAAAGTTGGGACAGTATGGAAAATGCAAATAAAAAATATATGCAGTGTTCCTTACATTTCTTTTGACTTTTATTTAATTGCAAACAGTATGAACCCAAGATATTTCAGTTTGTTTCTGGTCCACTTTTGTTAATAAACATTTATTAATGAACATCCATTCCTGCATTTCCAAAAAAAAGTTGGGACAAGGCCAATTTAGGGATAGTGATCAATAAAAAAAATAATAAAAATGATGTGATTTCAAACAGGTGTCCCATGAATGTGTATGAAAATGATTGAAATCTTTAAAAACAATGTTCCTCAAAGAAAGACTGGAAAGGATTTACATATTTACATAAAAGTCACTACACTCGTGTGAGATTTGATGCAGCACAGAAGCTTTAAACTTAAAAATGGTACCAGCCTGAGATAAGCTGCAACTCTAATCAGTATGCAAACTTAAATGACATATATAGTGTTTTTGTTTGCGGTACAAACATATGATTATGTAGGATGCATTCTAACTGATACCTGAAAGTGCACTGCCTGGTTCTGAGATAACAGACCATTTTCTAGCCCACGCAGAAGGGAGGAGTACAACATAATTATATAGTTTCTATTTCATGACCTGAAAATATTTCATTAACAGAAAACAATTATTATTTTTGCTCGGGTCTCAAGCAGTCTCACAGTGGTGCTGGAAAGTTTGTGAACCCTTTCCAACTTTCTGCATACATATAATCTATAACATCACCAGATGTTCACACAAGTACTAAGAGTAGATAAAAGAGAACTCAAACAAATGAGACAAAAGAATGTTGGTCATTTATTTATTGAGGAAAATTGGTCCAATATTATATATCTGTGAGGGGGTTTCCTCACATGAACTGCTCACTTCAGGCCCTTCCACAACATTTCTATTAGATTAAGCTCAGGACACTGACTTGGTCATTCCAAAATTTTAACTTTATTCTTCTTCAACCATTCTTTCACAAACAACTTAGGTACTTAATGTCATTAATTTGCTAGATGGCCTACTCTCTCCTGGCATTCAGTTCACAAACAGAAGTCCTGACATTTTCCTTTAGAACTGCCGAATTGCTAGAATTGCTAGAATAGAATAGCTGGTAGGGGTGTCAGGATACACATAGTAGTATTCATGTTTTTCGATACGGGGGTTTCGATATAATACAAGCTACTGAGATGCAGTCATCTGCATAGCAGGAAAGCCAGCCGCAGTCCTAGACCAACAGTTCAGGCATGCTGTAGTTGTATACATGTGACATCTAGTGGCAGATCGTTTAATAGGTTCTGTGCTCCATCTAGATACTGTAAGTTAGGAAAGAGCACATAATATCACCCCAGAGATTTTAAGTATTGGGCAGCATCAAAAGCAGGTAAGCTTGATGCTGTTTGTGTTAATGTGAAGAAATAGAAACGCAAATACTATTTTCATAATTTTCATAAATGTTCTCTATAGTGCAAAGCTAGACAGAATATGAAGACAAATGCTTCAGAAGAGAGTGTGGACCCTGAGGTGCCTGGACCATGCCCTTCAAAAAAGAAATCAGCAGTGGCAGAGCTCTTTTTTTTTTTTTTTAAACCCAGCAAAGCAAGCCATTTTCCTAGGTTGGAAAGCAGGAAATTATATTGGCCTCCTTGATCTCTACATTAAAATGGAATTAAAATAAAATTTATTTCTTCATTTTGTATCAAAAATATATTGCATCATGGAGCAAAAACAGCAGATATGTAACGGAATGTGAAAATTCTGTATCGTTGCACCCCTAATAGCTGGTATGAATCAGAATTCATTATTCCATACATATACATTTATACCTAGACTCCGCATTAGGTGCTTCAGCTCGTTGCTGTGATACGTCAACACGGCTGCCATATTGGTACAGGCAAGACTGGCTTGTAAACAAATACAAGCACAGAGTGGAGCTGCATTTTCTCTGGTTAAAATGCACAATAAACTAGTTATTTCTCAAGCGATATTTTCAAAATAAATATCTCAAGCAATATTTCTCAAACAGTCTGTAAATACAATAAAATGTACCGACTGTAGATGGTACACGGTGCTCATAAATCTGTCAAAATGTTTTATCACGGTCTTGGTAAGTTACGAAGCTTACGGCCACCGTAGTGCGCAGCATCACCGAGTAATACGGTATGTGCTTCAGCATTAGGGTACGTGCATTCATTCATTTATTTTTGAAGCGGATTTCAAACACAACGCTATCAGTCACGCAGTACAACATGGACATAGAGCAGCTGTGAGAGAATTCAACATTAACGAATCAATGGTACGGAAGTGGAGGAAGCAAGAAGACGCCCTGCACCAGGTAAAGACCAAACTGAGCTTCCGACGGAACTTAAGAGTTTTGTTTCATTTAATGCGCCTTATAACCCGGTGCGCTTTATGTATGAAATATACCCGTTAGCAGCCGATCAGTGATATTGCGCCTTATAACCCGGAAAATACGGTAGTCTAATAAATATGTAAGTAATGAAAAAATAGATTAACAATAGTAGATGGTATATGTAGTATAAATTGCAGTGTAATGCTGTATATAAAATAGTGAATACTAAATTACACTATATGTTACTACATTACTATTTATAGTACATATACTATACTATTTATACTACATATATATTTACTATTGCTAATCTATTACTATTATTGTTTTATTATATTATTATTTATTAGAGTAGAATCAGGCATTGTTTTTCCAATCCAATCTTTAGAGAACTGTGAGAAGTTGCCTGGACCAATATGGCGACGACGTTAACGCACAATCCAGCAGCCAATGAGGCGTCTAGATATATATGCATCCTGGCCAGGTGCACCAAAACAGGCCAACACTATGATATTACCACCATCGTGGGAAAAGGTTCTTATGCTGGAATGCAGTGTTTTCCTTTCTGCAGACATAACACTTCTCATTTAAACCAAACACTCTATTTGGGTCTCTGTATCCACAAAACATCCATTTTGTTCTCAGAAATCTCTGATACTTAACGTGAACGTCTTTAAATACTACAGAGTGCCCAATCACACCCGATTGCCATCCCATTTATTAAAAGCACCCTACTCCAAATTGAAAATCCGATTAAATTTTAGGTCACAAGTATGCAGAAATGTAGAAAATTATTTTTTACTTTGAGGCACCCCCGAGTTCCACAATATTTACATTTACATTTCTAGCATTTAGCAGACGCCCTTATCCAGAGCGACTTACAATTGATACAGTCTTACAATCCAAGCAATTGTGGGTAGGGCTGCAACTAACGATTATTTTAATAATCGATTAATCGGTCGATTATTTTTTCGATTAATCGATGAATCGGATTTTAAAAAATAAATAAAAATTTTATTCAGAAATATAACATTAAATAACAGAGCAAATAAGTGCTTACAATAAATGAATAATAATAAATTAAATTCATTAATAAATTAAAATAACAAATTTTAAATAATAAAGAAAAATAAGTGCATCTCTGATGCAAACACTACATACAAACTCATTCACTCCCTTTCTTTAGGAACTTTGCATTGCAATCCAAAAATGTTATCATGTCAACATGCTCCTGGCTAAGGCCTTGTCCACACGAACACGGGTATTTTTAAATACGACTAAATACGACTTTTTTTTGCAAAACTCCTTCCAGGGTGAAGATTTTCAGAAACTCCGTTTTCAGCGTTGTCGTTGGACTGGGGAAAACGGAGTTTCTTGCTTGTAACGTCATTTGTGCGCCATTATCTCCTTTGTTTACAGAGGCGATTTTGTGCATAGCGGACGTAGCCAAAATAGTGCCAGCTGTAACACTGCTGACCGAACTTGTTACAAATCTACAAATACATTTACAATTATTACTTTTTCATTTACACTGAAAGAACAGAGGCGTCAGAATGCGCTACGGAGGTCACTTACTATATCCATCACACCCACGAAGCAGTTCCCGCCCCCTGCATCGCCGGTTTGGACGAGACCCGGTCGGATCTCTCGTTGGTGGGAACAGCTTTCAAAACGAAGTGGTTGTTTGAAGAACAATGGCGAGACAATGTTCGTATGCACAGGACATTGCTGTTGTCGTTGAGTGAGCTGCTTCGCCGGCATATAGGACTGCTGGTTTGGCTCTGCTCTTGACAGCGACTGTGTGCGTTTTTGCGTTTTCATGTGGGAGAAGTTTTTTGTTTAAACAGTTCTTGTGTGGACGCGATGTTTTTATAAACGAATTTGAAAACCCCCGTTTTAGAAAATACCCGTGTACGTGTGGACATAGCCTTAATGCTAACTTATTTTGAAGATTCTGCGTCCGCGCCAACTCCGCCTCGCTCCGTTCAATCGCTCGTGGTTTTTTTCCAGCGCTGACCGCAAGTGCCGCAAGTAACGGAAGCGGATATGATAAGGCGGGGGACACATAAATCATGCTACAACGAATCGATAATGAAATTCGTTGCCAACGCTTTTAATAATCGATTATTATCGATTCGTTGTTGCAGCCCTAATTGTGGGTTAAGGGCCTTGCTCAAGGACCCAACAGTGGCAGCTTGGCAGAGGTGGGATTTGAACCCTGGACCTTCTGGTCCATAGTCCAGTACCTTAACCGCTAGGCTACCACAGTCCTATGTATAATAATAACACAATATAACACATCCCTTGCTGTAACTACTCTACATTAAGGTTGGGCAGTATGATGGAATATAGGCAGAAAAAAAAATCTAACAGTGACTGTTTATACCACACCATATCTAGATCTTTGCACATTGCTGTAAATGGACCTAAAAGACCTGACCTTTATCGGCAGAAAGAAGATGGTCATTAAGAACATGTAAGAGAGCAGTCTCAGTACTGTGTTGGGGACGAAAACCAAGAGTTTCAAAAACATGGTTCGAGGAAAAAAAGTCAAGGAGCTGAGAGGCTACGACTCTTTCGACAACCTTAGAGATGAAAGGAAGATTTAAGATGGGACGGAAGTTACCATGACCAGACCTATGAAGGTCGGGCTTTTTAATAAGAGGAGTAAAAGCAGCTAGCTTCCACGAGGAAGGAACACATCCAGTAGAGAGTGAAATGAAATGAAGTTGACCAGAATAACCATGAAATATATTGGGATAATACTGTCTGCAATTAGGGAGGCATGCCGCCTCACAGGTCCTGGGTTCAATCCCAGGGTGGAGCGGTCTGGGTCCTTTCTGTGTGGAGTCTGCATGTCCTCCCCACGTCTGCGTGGGTTTACTCCGGGTACTCTGGTTTCCTCCCACAGTCCAAAGGCATGCACTAGGTTAACTGATTACTCTACTCTAAATTGGCTTTGACTTGAGTGTTTATAAATAACTATTCTTAATGTAACCTTGTGTGTCGCTGAAATGGCCACTGATGCAGCCAGCGATGTTAAATAAACCAAATAAACAAACAAACAAACTGTCTGCAATTAATTAAAAGTCAAAGTAAATGTAAGGAACCCAACTTCTTCCGCTTTGGGATGGATTTTATCTTATACTGTTGATCACCCTCAGGACCTGCGTCACTAAGAGCCAACATAAACAATACCAACTTGCATGAGCAGCCAGACGGAATGCAAGTGTTGTTAGTGGGCAAGTTAAGTGTTCAACAGACCACAACTGGCTCTTAGTGTTTGCATTTATTCTCGCATACAATACGAAACCTCTACCTAGAAATAGTCATGAAACATTTAAATATAGTCAGTACCTAAAGTGATCTGAGTGAATGTAATGAGGGACTGCACCTGTGACTCCATCTTTGATTCCAAGCAACCAGAATTCATCCACTACACTCAGGACTTCAACAACGTCACCAGCAAAGAGAGGAAGCTCCTCCGAGACACTGGGCAGGAACTCAAACAAAGCACGCACCACCATGCCTTCCTCCATCTTCGGTTGTTACCTGAGGGAGAAGAAGAGATTAGCACAAACTTCTGTACTGACAAGTTTTACCACTAGATGTCTCATGTTGGTAATCCAGTCATTCTACACTCAGCACTGATGACATCAACACAGCTGTTAGAAACAAACAAACGGCTTGCATAATCCAAAAACATGTATAACCTCACATGTAAGCTAAATTATTCAATCCTTTTAGTGTAGGAAGGCATAGAACAGAGGCTAATCCTACAAACCATGAGTACAAAAAAAGTATTATGTTATTCACAGGGGTTTTAACTCCAACACAGGAGAGAGGCATTGCCTGTGATGAGTCATAATGTCCAGGCTCCAAGTGTGTGTGTGTCTGTGTGTGTGTGAGAAAGAGAGAGAGAGAGAGAGAGAGAGAGAGAGAGAGAGAGAGAGAGAGAGAGAGAGAGAGAGAGAGAGAGAGAGAGAGAATATAAATAAGCATTTATCCAAGCATCTGAATCTGTTTATGGCCAGTACGACTAGTACACGTTTCTTATAATTTGCCTGGGTGGCAGAAAAGATGGCTGGGCTTTCTGTGTGGTACTTATTCACTCCTCTAATGGGGCTGGTGTGTGTCCTGAATTGATGATAAGTTATAGTGTGAGCTCGAGAAAAGAGGGAGAGAATAGGCAAGATAAAGAAGGAAACGAGAGAAGGGGAGGCACATGTTTCACAAGCTCAAAGGCCTCTCTGTCATTCATTCGTGTGTGTGTGTGTGTGTGTGTGTGTGTGTGTGTGTGTGTGTGTGTGTGTGTGTGTGTGTGTGTGTTGGGGGAGGGCTGCCTCTAAGTAAACTCTGGTCATCTGGTTGACGGTGACAGGTGATCCTTCTGTGTGGGTCAAGGCATGCTCTGCATTACCTCAACAGCATTAAAGTGTAGAGGGTAGCTATATGAAGAAAGTGTGTATTAAGCAGAGAGATCTAGTCTTGTGAAGACATTTAAGGTATAATAATGAATACTGTAACAATATACAAATAAAATCTAAACACACAAGACGCTTAAATGGTGTGTTGCGTTTGCACAAGGTTAGATATTGCAAGTGTTTAGTAACCCATTCAGGTTAACCATGTGTTTAATTGTGCAATGATGGTTTGTGACAATGGATTGGCCAAAAAATAAATAAATACCTGTCTGATAACACATTCATTATGCTGCCGTAACTAATCACAGCCCCTCTGCCCTTGGTGCTTGTTAAAGAACTCCACACCAGTTAATGCACCATTCAGTCTCTTAAGACTGCCTTAAAATATGTCACATCCCTACTCAAGTAAAATGTCTTTTCCCGTACAATTTCTCGAGTCCCACTGTCAGCAGACTGTAAGTTCCACAGCAGTATTTAAAGGTCAAAACAGTCAAAGAGTTTTTGTGAATTCTGAAATGAATTTTTCCAGTCAGGCAGTTGAGGTGACAACCTTTTCCTTTCTCTACCTTTCAGGATCCAGAGTCTGTTACAGCAGGAATGTGTACTGTCAAAACAGGCAGTGCTGTGTGGAAATACCAGCTTTCCACACTTCATTATACTGCAGCATGCAGTGCTGAGGAATTAATGAGCACATCCTTAGAATAACACGTTATTACTAATAAGCTCTGAGTATCTTTACTCCTAGAGCAACATAACATATTGGGTGCTGAGCTATTTCTCACTTCTCAGCATCTGGATTGGTCAACTTTATGGACAGACCCCAGACCATGTGAACAAATACTCATTAGAAAAAAAAACAGTTATGTAGTTATGTCTCAGGCAGATCTGTAAATGATTACAGGTGTGGTCTGATTAAATACTGGTCTTAAACAAAGGCCGTAAAAGTGCTTCCTCTGCTGGCTCTCAGAGCTACTTTTGAACAGTGTACCTCTTGGTGAGAGATCACTGACTGGTAGACAGTTGACAGACTTTGTGAGGGGAGCGTCATTGGACTGAGAGAAGCAGAATGGTTGTTTTGACAAACTTCCCTCCATCTAGGCTGTTCAGTCCTAGCTGTTAGGAGGTGTTGGGATCAGTGGGTCCGTGAGGGCACGCACATGGTCAATAGTCTCTGGACGGCCCAGACAGACCTCCAGTAGAGAGGATCATTTGATCCACCAACAAGCACGAGCAGCTCCCACAGTTTTGTTGTCCACTATACAAACACAGGGGGCACCTTCACTACATACCACAATCTCTGTTCGGGCCATTTCCAGGTGCTTAACAGAAGGAAATTTGTTGTCACAGCGCCAATTATGTGTCCTGCCATTGGCAGCCAGTCACCATCCCCTTTGTTTGCAGTGGTGTCATGAAGGAGAAACCAGGACTGCTATGGACTGGAACGGTCTTTAGCGAGGAGTCCAGGATTTGGTTGGGATCTGACGATGGCCAGGTTCGATTATGAAGGTTCATGGTAAGCGCTTTGCTGTGGAGTGACACATTACAACAACTACTGGTATGATAAATGGGGATCTACAGGCCCAGCTGCAACATCTGTGGGAAAATGTGCCACAGGATACCATATGGAACCTGTTTGCCTCCAATGCCCAAACGTATCTCATCTTGTATCCTGGCTAGAGGCAGCCTAACAGGGCACTAGAGTCTCATTTCTATTGTACAGATTTACCCAATAAACTTACCATTACATTCATACAAGTTTCAGTTGACTCCAACAACTCCTTCTTGGTGAGTTATTTTTTTATTTGTGAATAAGTGTACTTCAATGACTATTGCATTGTTTTTGCTTGTATGTGGTTTTGCTATCAAATAACTCTTCTGAAGTAACTTCAAGGAGCTTTATGAGTTCCTGCCTCAAAGCCAAACTAGCTGGGTTGTCATAAACAATTGATATGTCTCACCTTCTATATCATAGAACTCTTATTTAGTACTGAATACAAAATGACAGAAAATGCAGAAATTTTCAATTCAACTGAATAGAGCTGAAAAATATAAAAAATCCCAATCTATCTGAACTCAAGCACAAAACCAATGGACCTTAGAAACATGTAATTGGTCATGACCAAGCATGTAATACACAAATAGATTTTCAAAATCTGAATAAAATTAAATAATCCTCCTATTTCTTTTTGTTACATCACTATGGGAGCCAATGTGTTTAATACATGTCAAGTCCAACTTGGATAATCAAAGCCTCAAGAGCTCTGTTCATACACATTTCGGAAATTTACAGACATTACGCTATAGCTACTGCTGAATTTGCATCCAGCTGTCAGTCTATTTCAAAGATTTAGTACGGACTAACCTTAATGATTGCCCCCTAAACCTAATAACTGGTTGGGCCACCCTTAGCAGCAACAACTGCAACCAAGCGTTTGCCATAACTTGCGATGAGTATTTTACATCGTTGTGGAAAAATTTTGGCCACTCATCTTTGCAGAATTGTTGTAATTCAACCACTGGAGGGCATGAACAGCCTTTTAAAGCTCATGCCACAGCATTTCTATAGGATTCAGGTCAGGACTTTGACTAGGCCACTCCAAAGTCTTCATTTTGTTTTTCGTCAGCCATTCAGAGGTGGACTTGCTGGTGTGTTTTGGATCATTGTCCTGCTGCAGAACCCAAGTATGTTTCAGCTTGAGGTCACGAACAGATGGCCGGACATTCTCCTTCAGGATTTTTTGGTAGACAGCAGAATTCATAGTTCCATTTATCACAGGAAGTCTTCCAGGTCCTGAAGCAGCAAAACAGCCCCAGACCATCACACTACCACCCCCATATTTTACTGTTGGTATAATGTTCTTTTTCTGAAATGCTATGCTACTTTTACACCACATGTAATGGGACACACAC
>JAJAGP010000812.1:0-26388 GCA_025084515.1 Ancistrus triradiatus | reverse complement strand
TTTTACAGATGGTTTTGTAACATTTTCCAGCCTGATGAACATCAACAACTCTTTTTCTGATCTCCTCAGAAATCTCCTTTGTTCATGCCATGACACACTTCCACAAACATGCGTCGTGAAGAGCAGACTTTGATAGATCCCTGTTCTTTAAATAAAACAGGGTGCCCACTCACACCTGATTGTCATCCCATTGACTCACTAATATGTGATATTGGATGAAATTCCTCAATAAATAAATGACTAAGTATAATATATTTGTCTAATTAATATTTTCAACTATGTTCTCTTTATCTACTTTTAGGACTTGTGTGAAAATCTGATGATGTTTAGGTCATATTCATCTCCGACACATTTACTCATCGTTTGCAGGCAGTTTTCTTGTGAAAATACCCTTTATGTTTTCATTTCATTAGCCCATGTGACCATGGTAATGTTAATGCCCTGTTTCACAAAACGTAATGAGGTCACTAAACGTGTCATACCTATATATTATTATATAGCATCAGATTAATAGTTTTGCTTTTTTTTAGTAAATACACTTTTTTTAGTACATACACTTATGTTGTGAACATCAGTAATATGTTAATCACAGTATAAATTCAGAATGCAACACAACGATTTGCAACCGCAAGCCAACTTTACCGCAGTGAGAAGGGGGCACGTTTTTCCCATTTCAGTCACTGTGGTAACCTCTTACTGAGAGACTGAAAACAGGAGGGTGTGACATTTTGGGTAAAACTGTTATAGTAAACATGCCAAAAGAAACAAAGTAGCGAGGACAATCTGTTGCATAATTTGCGTGACTCTTCATTCAGCAATGTTATTTAATTTTTAAGACCTTAACACAGGATGAATGGAGGGCAGTTTATTTTGGCTCTTGCAAAGTTTTAATGGTCACTGTGGTCCCGAGCCCTTGTATGTTTCTCTACATTTCCAGACCCTAAACTTTATTGACCGTGAAGAATAAGAAAACAATACGAAATGGTTAAGCTACAGTGGTTAATAAGAGTGGTTAGTGTGGACGTGCGGTGTTAGAATCTGGTATACCCCGTAAGTACCTGGTGAGCAATGTAAACACAAGCAATCGTGGAAAATGCCTAGTGTGTTACATTTCACCTACCTGTGCGAGAAAGGGTTTGAAAGCGTTGCTGAAGTGGATCACTGGTGGTCTTTAACGTTTACTCTCCCGTTAAGGGCTTGGCTTTCTTTGCCTTTCATTCATTTTACTCCACTTTCAGCCTGATAGCTTCTCCGAATGTAGATCAGCACTACCACTGCGGCAGATGAATGTCTTTAGACAGGCTGTGGATGATACTGGTCTGCTTGGCATCGGCGTTGGGAGACGATCAGCTGTCATCCTGATAGAAGGCTTTTCTCCACCGCTGCTTCTACGCACACATCTCCACCCTTAGGGGCGGTCATTCTACCACCAGTATTCCGACTAATCCCGCCTTCTCAGCTCCATCGAACGCTATGCTATTCGATGTGCTGGAACGTCATACAGCTCATGTGAAGCAGGAGGACACGGGACGCATCACAGCTCAGTGTAAATCCCAGCACGAGAGGAGGGGTTTTGTCGAAATACGGGTGGGGGAAAATGGTAGATTAAGGCTGCCTCAGATATGCCTGTCAGGAAGTGCAGCTCCTCCCCATGTTCAAACTAGCCTCAGGCTCCTAACAGTTTTGGGCACCGCACACAAATGGAAATGGAAAGCCTGATTTGTGCCTATGGATCTTTGGCATGTGTACCAACATCAGAGTCAAGAGCAAAAACTGTCTAAAGACCACAACAGTCCTCAGGTTAGGGTCTACTGCCAAGCCTGGCATAGACGTTTACCAGTATAACCAGTAGAGGTTGTGCTTTGGACCCTGGTCGCCAGCATGTGATGCTGCTTTGGTGACATGCTGGTCAAACAGCTTTACCAGGAGCTTATTCAAAAGTCCTAATGCAAACCAACATCATGCTTTAACAGTGATATTTAACCCAGTGACTGGGCACAGATTTCCTCTGTGTATTGTTTAACAAAGAGATACTTGGACGAGTACTAGGAACAGTTTCATTGGAGTGTCTGAAATTACTCCGTGATACTTCAAGCACTGGGTGCAGATTTTCTTCTCCACTTGATAAGTTGTCTACTCAAAAACTTTAAATTTTTGCTTAAACTCTGTTAAAGAAATAATTGTCTCTCCTTTGGGTTGCAAGCTATACTACAGGATCCAACCAATCCTAAAAAGAAATGAGTGCAGTTTGATTTACATTTTTATGATTGCTTTTGTTGTTGTCATCCTCATTTATATGTTCTTCCTTTTCAGTTCTTCTAACCTGTTTTTCCTTTTATTTATTAATTGTTCTCATTTTTTTAAGTTCTTTGAACAGCTTCTTAAATCTATGAAAGGTATTATAGAATTGTATATTATAAATGAGTTATTATTATTATTATTATTATTACAGTCAAACAGCAATACCAAAAACCTTTGATGGTCAACTATCAACACCATGCTGGTTCAACAGCCAAACCAGCACTGAACCTCCCTAAACCAGCAAAAACAGCTTGGACTAGCATGGAAAGTGTAAAGGGATCTGCCCTTGTTTTGGCAGAAACAATAAACCTGATTTGTCTTGCTGTAAACAGAACTATTGTATAATAAATGCACTGAAGGTTTTCTGGTTTTCTAGGGGTTTTGTTATTCAATAGGTAACTAATCTGATGCTGACGGTCCCAGTTAAAACGTGTTATTGTCCCTCATTAGCAGAGTAATATTTAGTTTTTTACCAGTATTTTAAAAGTCTTGTTTGAAAAACATTTCATCATTCATGGATTAGTGGATACAATGCAAGGCAAAACAAATGATCTTACATTCAATGTACACTATGTTTTATATTTTGATTGACTTTTTCATATACAGTTCATATACAATTTATTTCATTGTCTGTCATCTGTTTAGAATTTCCAGAGTGATATCCATATAAAAACCAGCATATTGGTATCATGATGGCTGAATATAGCATATGTGAAGTGAAACTAACTAACTGTCATTATTTGTTTGTTTTACTCATCTGTTTGTGGCTACAGAGCTCTTTTGAAATTGATCACTAATGTAAAATCCTCATCATGTACCATTTGTGTAGCTGATAACATCTTTGTTCTATGTTTTTGCTTTTTCTTTCACTTTAGCTCCGCTTTTTCCTGGTCAGGGATGTAGAGGGGTCTGGAGCCTATCCCAGAGAACACAGGGCACAGACATGTCATGGATGGGATGCCAGTCAATCACAGTCAGTCAGAGCCACTGTTGGAGTGCCAGGGGATGATCTCCCATATCTGCCTTCTCTCTTAGACACAGCCTATCGTTCCTGTAGTGCACCTGACCCAGAACCCAGGTCATCAAAATGGAGGGCTTCCAAAATGCCACTGCGCTGAGCCGGTAACATCTTTGTTGCTAATTTGATTCTTTCACAGAACAGAAATGCCCCTATGGTAACAGGACTGACCTGAGTAACAGGGTAGCCCATGCTTGTACTGTATCTATAATGACTACAGTGTTATAATAATAATATAATATATAATGATCCAAAATATTCCACTGGTGTGCAGTGATCGCTCATATTTTACTCTACTCTATTCTATATTAATATGTCTTGCCAGTGTTTGCTCATAACAGTTCCTGCAATCCTCCTGATTTCTTTCCTTTTAATTGAACACATCTGATTCTGTACATCAACATTTTTCAAGTCTCTGAATTTAACAGTCATGCTCACCAAATCTTAAAAACGATTAACGTAAGCCAAAAAATATTATGATTTAAATTCTGTCGTGGTGAATCATAAAACATAAAAGACAGAAACAAGAAGTGCAAGGAGGTTCCTGTGAATCATAGCACTAGATAAATTTCCAATTGTTTAGCAATTAATTTTTCTAAGAATTAGGAAGCTCAGTGGAATTAGGGGGTAAAATGAAGTTTATATATAATAAAACAAGGCACTTTGTAATCACTTGTAACTAGCCAAATTGCATTTGTGCAGTTTAATCTGCTTTAAGAAACATTGATCAAATGTGTAGTGCTTGCTGTGTTTTGTAGTGTCTTTGAAACCACACTTTTTGGAACATTTCATTTTTAATATATTGGTTAATTATTTTTGTTTGTATTTATGGTATAAAATCAAAGAGGAATGTACATTACATGCCAAAATGCTGGAATTAACATTACTTCCAGTCTTCTTGAGTCTTTTCGTCTCATCAAGTCAGCAATTTGGTATCTTTTTTTAAGTCTAATGAGATTCATAGAGAAATGTCATGTTCATTAAGGCACACTGGGTCACATCAGTAGGTTTCTTAGTTGAGAGTAAATTTGTGCGATGCCAGCAGTATCCCTCCTTCCAAGCAGAAAACAATTGAAGGAAGTCTTCTCGTGCCACGAATAGCCTTCATGCCATGAAAGCAGACAGTAACAGAGCAGATTAGTTTTAAGTCTCACACGGTCACACAAGCACAGGCTTATCTTTTAGTGTATTTTTAGTTTCACATACAAAAAATTAAATGTATTGTGTCACCGATACAAATTTTCTGTTTGTAGTCAAGCAGATAGATCTATTCATAACTAACATAATAGCCTGCAGATAATGCTGGCCTGAAGCTTGCATATATATTTTCTGTTCGGCTGTTACAGTATTTGGAAAGATTTTCCAGAAGCTGGGACATGATTCAAACCAGAGTCACTAACTGGAAGAGTGGAGGGGGTGTTTGTAATATCCATTGTAGCACGTGGCACATTAGCATATGTAGCTCAGTGTTTGACATATACTTCTGGCACCATGCTGCCCACTGTGAGAGAAATCACCAGACCAGTCCCATTTAGACTGCATGAAAAGCGTGTGTTATCTCCACTCCTACAGTGACATTTGCATTGACAGAATCATGTGAGCTTAGAGCTCTTTGTGTTCATTCACCAATTACTATTAGTCATCTGTCTGCTTTCATGGTCCATTTGAAGCGTACTGAAAGATTGTTTGTTACACAGAATGATTTAGTAAACTGTTTGGATCCATTTTGCAATGTTAAAAAAGTCAGTGACATGATGACTGGAGATAATCAGTTGCTTTGAGTTGAACAATGCAGAAATGAATAGGCTAAAAAGATGATATTGAAAATGCATGAAAAAGACTATATATCATTCAAAATAATACATGTTAGATAGTAAACATATTAAACATGACTGAATTTGACATTATATGATTTATGGCTTGCAAATTGCAGCGTTAAGACAGCAGTGTTTGAGGCAGTTAAGTTTAATAATAACAATCATCATCATAATTTAATTATTCATTCTCCTATCTCCTAAATCCAATTCAGGGTGGCAGGGAGCCAGGTTAGAAATCAAAAACCCCAAGCAGACACTGTAAGAACACTCGAACTGGGGATCTCTAGAGCCATGAAAAGACAGCACTAACCAATTGTGTCACGCAACAACAACAACAACAATAATAATAATAATAATAATAATAATAATAATAATAATAACAGCTGGTGCTTGAGGTGTTGCTGGATGACCACTGTGGGGACCAGGTACATTTGACTGTGTCTGAGGGAGGGGGTGATCCATCCCTACCTCTCTTGGGGTCTGGCGATGGTCAGGTTTGAGTATGAAGGCCTCGTGCATTTAAATCCTGCCTTTGCTGTGGAGTGACACACTGCCCCAACTGCTGGTGTGGTGATCTGGGGAGCCATCACACATGACAGTTGGTCACCCCTAGTAGTGATATGAGGGACACTAACAATTCAGTGATATGTGCAGGTCACATGTGTTGCCTCTCATAGCTGGGCTTCCAAGTGGCATTTTTCAGCAGGATAATGCTCACCCAAATTTCCCAAAAATTTATCCACCAGATTGCAACAATTCCTTGGCCTGCCCAGTCACCAGATTTATCACCAGTTGAGTTTTTGTGGAACCAGCTGGGACACCAGCTTCGGCAGCCTACGAGTGTGCAAGATCTACAGGCCAGCTGCAACATCTGTGGGCAAATGTGCTGCAGGTTACCATAACCCGTTTGCCTCCACTGCCCAACCGTATCTCATCTTGTATCCAGGCTAGAGGCAGCCTAACAGGGTAACTAGAGCCACCTTTCAGTTGTACAGTTTTCACAAATAAACATATCTCTTCATTCTAATATTGTAACCACTTACAAGTATCATCGTTACATTCACACATAGTTTCATTTGATTCCAACAACTCCTTCTTCGTGCGTTATTTATTTTATCAGTGAGTATACGCACAGGTATATATCTACATATAATGCTGTTTCGCACATTTTCAGTCCACACGATGACATGCCTTGCAAGTTCTGTAGGTTTTCTGTTTACCCTATATTTATTTTACATCGTCAACATATTTTTGGCCTTATTATTAAATCAATCAATCACTAAACAAAGTGTTTTAGTTGTCTTTGACTCTGTATTTATTTATTACTTGTTTAGAAAAGTCCCGACATGGTTTGTACTATTCTTAGCTGCAAAACAGGGGTGTGTTTTTATTATCAACAAAAGAGGCCCTGTCCCTGTACAGTTTCTGATTGTGATGAACTACATTCATGGAGTGTGTTTTACCCTTTTCCTGTTTGTCAGACAGTAATGTTTTTCGGGGGGGATCTTTTCCATTCATGCAGCGAGTCAGTGGAAAACCCAGTGCTCTTGTACAGTTTAAATTACATAGATCTATACACAAAAGCTGGAGCCTAACCTGTACTTAAACTATTTACCTTTGCTCATATGGTTTGAACTTATAAGATTTAGAAGAGCTTTAGACAGATTTAGATAGAAGAAGATTTGGCTTCACCATTTGTATGTAATTAAATATGCTGGGGCAAAACTGCAAAATTCGTACAGAACGTTGGTGTGCAAGCATTTTAAGTAGACAACACTGACCTCTGGTGTGCATGGATAGGTAACTTAAGGTCTCGGAGATACGATACACATCAGCGTGTTAGCACTGCAGCTAGACACTTTTTTATATGTATTTATATAAAACTTGCCTTCTGATTCATATGTAATCATAATGGAAATACAGTGTGGAAAACACTGTCAAGGCGATCCAGACACACTTCTTAAAATTAAATAGAAACAACATGGTCCAGTTAATTAATGTTTGACCTATATTATACAAAAAAACTGATACAATTTTTTTTATTCTTCTACACATGCATGTATTTAATACTGACTCACACAGAAAAAAAGATGTACGCTTATTTGTTTGGTGTAGACAAACATAAGGAAAGACAGATTGCGGTGGTATTTACTGTACTGTTTATCATTAGGATATTCAAATATTAAATGTAGTACTAAACTGCATGGAAGCTCTGTGAATGTTTTGAATATATACAGTGGTGCTTGAAAGTTTGTGAATCCTTTAATCTATATTTCTGCATAAATCTGACCTAAAACATCATCAGATTTTCACACAAGTCCTAAAAGCAGATAAAGAGAACCCAGTTAAACAAATGAAACAAAAATATTGTACTTGGCAATTTATCTATTGAGGAAAATGATCCAATATTACATATTAGTGAGTGACAAAAGTATGTGACCTCAAGGATTAGCAGTTCATTTGAAAGTCAAATTAGAGTTTAGTGTTTTCAATCAATGGGATGACAATCAGGTGTGAGTGGGCACCCTGTTTTATTTAAAGAACAGGAATCTATCAAAGTCTGCTCTTCACAACACGTTTGTGGAAGTGTATCATGGTACGAACAAAGGAGATTTCTGAGGACCTCAGAAAAAGAGTTGTTGATGCTCATCAGGCTGGAAAAGGTTACAAAACCATCTCTAAAGAGTTTGGACTCCACCAATCCAGAGTCAGACAGATTGTGTACAAATGGAGGAAATTCCAGACCATTGTTACCCTCCCCAGGAGTGGTCGACCAACAAAGATCACTCCAAGAGCAAGGAGTGTAATAGTTGGTGAGGTCACAAAGGACCCCAGGGTAACTTCTAAGCAACTGCAGGGCTCTTTCACATTGGCTAATGTTAATGTTCATGAGTCCAGCATCAGAAGAATACTGAACAACAATGGTGTGCATGGCAGGGTTGCAAGGAGAAAGCCACTGCTCTCCAAAAAGAATATTGCTGCTCGTCTGCAGTTTGCTAAAGATCACGTGGACGAGCCAGAAGGCTATTGGAAGAATGTTTTGTGGACAGATGAGACTAAAATAGAAATTTTTGGTTTAAAAGAAAAGCATTATGTTTGGAGAAATAAAACATTTCATTCTAGCATAAGAACCTTAACCCATGTGTAAAACATGGGGGTAGTAGTATTGTGGTTTGGGCCTGATTTGCTGCATCTGGGCCAGTACAGCTAGCCATCATTGGTGAATTCTGAATTATATAAGAGAATTCTAAAGGAAAATGTCAGGTGGGTCATGCAGCAAGACAACGACCCTAAGCACACAAGTCGTTCTACCAAAGAATGGTTAAAGAAGAATAAAGTTCATGTTTTGGAATGGCCAAGTCAAAGTCCTGACCTTAATCCAATCATAATGTTGTGGAAGGACCTGAAGCGAGCAGCTAATGTGAGGAAACCCACCAACATCCCAGAGCTGAAGCTGTTCTGTACGGAGGAATGGGCTAAAATTCCTCCAAGCCGGTGTGCAGGACTGATCAACAGTTACAGGAAACGTTTAGTTGCAGTTATTGCTGCACAGGGGGGTCACACCAGATACTGAAAGCAAAGGTTCACATACTTTTGGTCACTCACTAATAGGTATATTGGACATTTGCCTCGATAAATAAATGACTAAGTATAATATATATGCTTTCTCAATTGGGCTACTGGGTTCTGTTTTTAGACTTGTGTGAAAATCGGAATGATGTTTTATGTCATATTTATGCAGAAAATAAAAAAGTCTAAAGGTTCACAAACTTTCAAGCACCACTGTATATAAATATTTTTGTGCCAATATTCCAGATGTTTTGAAGATGTATATTCACTATAATGCAGGACTTGGCCAAATCTATGGTTTGCTTTACAGAAAAACTGAAAGCCTGGTATAGAAAAGCGGTGAAATTTGGGGTTTTTGTCGTTCTTTCATTTGCTTTGGCATCTCAACCTGCTCAGTAAGATGATCATTAAACACTGAGAGTCTGCAGTTTAGCTTGTTTAGTCTTTTCCGCTAACTGTTCAGCTGCTAGCTACTTTGCTGAGCTTGTTTAGTCTTTTTAATAACTGCGGCAGTGCACCAGGCATTAGCTTCCTACCGTTTGCTATTCGTTGGTCAAGACAGACTCTGACATTCCCTGTCAGTTAACCGAGTTGTACTTATCCATTTCTTGTTTTGGATGGTATCAGAGCAACATAATGTGTTTTATAGCTCAGGAAAACGTTTTTCTAACATTCACAGAAAAGTTACATTTTTAAACTGGATACTTTCACAGTTTTTTAAAATAAGGGGCTTTTTCCATTGTCATTTGTCATTCATGTGTGATTTTTAAATGTTGCACCCACACACGCACACACACACAGCCACACACACACATATAATATATATATATATCTCATGCATATACATGCCCATAATTTCCTCATGTAGTTTTCTTTAAAATTAAGAACCATTCAGAGAACAGGTGACAGGTTAAAACCTGATCCCCTTGTTTACCCATACAGAGAAAAATGCTTGCTGAATACCAGAAGGAAAATGTGGATTAGAATATAAGGGCGTAAGTGCAAACATTATGCTAGCTCACCCCTCAATTGTCCTGGCTAGACTAAACACTTTTTTTGCAGAAGGAAGTTTCCTTGACACATATAATCAATTCCATAAAGGGTATAGGTGCCACAGTACAAACTGCTATGTTTTATATTAGGAACAGTCAGACCGCCTTTTCCAAAGGAAACTGTACACTTTTAGCCTTGTGCCTCCAAAAAAACCAAAACAAAACAAAACATTTTAGAGAGCCATTCAATTATACTGGGTATATAGTAATATAATAATAATAATAATATGTATACCATTTGAAAAGGGTATAGTAAGACAAGTCACATATTCCCCTATTAGTTGTATCAAAGGAGTACTTTTTTTATACTCCTACAAGCACTTCATTAGGAAACTTTAATAATACTGGGTAGAGCTTCCCTTTGCTTCTTCATAGCATGGATCTCATAAGATATTGGAAACATGACTGCACCGTGCAGTTCCTGCAGATTTTTCAGGTTCACTTTCATGTTGTGAATCTCCCATTCCACCACATCCCAGAGTTGTTCTATTGGATTCAAATCCGATGACTGGGAAGTCCACTGACAAACACTGAACTCATGAAAACGATCTGAGATGACGTTTACTTTGTAACATTATCATGCTGGAAGCAGCCATTGGAAGGTGGATAAAATTGTGACCATGAAGGAATGCAACAATACTCATACAGGCCATGGCATTCAAGTGATGACTGATTGGTATATTAACACATATCAAGATTACTTTCCACACACCATTTCAGCACCTCCACCACCCTGTACTGATAAAACAAGGCAAGTTGGATCCAAGGATTAATGTTGTTGGCACCCAATTCTGACCCTGCCATTTGTGTGCCTCAGCAGAAATCAAACTTCATTAATCAGGCTACATTTTTCCAGTCTTTAGCATCAGCTTTCTGTTGTTGGCTGGCATGCATGGAACTCAGGGAGTCATCTGCTGTTGTGGCTAATCCACCTCAAGGCTCGACATGCTGTGCATTCTGAGGTGCTTTTCTGCTCACCACAATTGTAGAGAGTGGCTGTCTGAGTTACCATAGCCTTTTCTGTCCTCTCGAACCAGTCTGGCATGGTTCGAGAGGACAGATTGCACTGACATGGTCCTCTCTTCATCTGGCAGAACTGCAGCTCATTGAATATTTTTTTCTTAATTGCACCATGTTGATTAAGCTCTAAAGACTGTTGTGCATGAAAATCCCAGGAGATCAGCAGTTCTAGAAATTGATGTTTATGACCATATGGTGTCTGAAGCTGCTGGCCTGTATCTTCATGATTTTATGCACTTCACTGCTGCCACACAATTGGCTGCTGTGTTAATCAAATGACTGTATAAGTGTAAGTCAAGAAAACCCTAGGGTAAACAGAGCTCCTGAGTAGAAATAGACATAGTCTCAGACTTTGAGTGATGTATTTTGTATCCAAAGAAAGTGTAGAACATATCAAAGAGTTGATTTTGACCATTAGTAATTACTGAGGATTTAGGATGTGTGTAGAGTACACATGTCCATAAAATTAACACCCAATCCAAATCTTTAAGAACATAAAATAAGTTCACTCTGTCCTATCAAATGCTTTCTTTTCATCCAGTGTTATTGCAGGACTTCTTCAACAAAACCAGTCTGGTCTGTATTTACTAAATCTGGCTGGACAATTTCAAGGCACAATGCTTCTCTTGTGCTTTTTATGGTGACGACACAGCAGTCAAAGCAGTAGTCTCAAATTCTGGAGAAAACACAAACCTGCATTACTTCATTTGTTCATTTGTTTAGGTTCATCCAATTAAATGTGAAGCATGTATCTGTGGCATGACATCATGCGTGAACATTGGCAATATAATGTTACTAGAAATGAGGAAAGCATGCAGGGAATCTGGACTTTCTATTAGAAGTGGAATTCTGCATGTACTACTCCTCTGCATTCAAACTTAATCTAAAAACTTCTCACCTGGATGCTCTGTCATCATTTAAATCCCAAAAAAGAAAAGATAATCTGCATTTTTCTGGTTTAATGACCTAAATCTAGTTAATAAAAAATCTAATAACACTATACTAAACCCTGGGACTGTGTGCAGCAGTGCAATACTGTAAGGTTATGGTGCTACACACAGTCGCAGCACTCCATAGGGTTAACTTTATTTCATTTTGTATTGACTATAAACAGTTTGATAAATCAAATAAATCCCTTGGAGAAAAAAGTATACACAAAGTTCACAATGTAATATAAGACCTGAAGACATGTCTATGATAGCAACATAGTTATGTTTAGTTCTAATAATGGTTCCTGGGTTAACTTTTTTCATTACCATTTCTTGTTTAGATTTCCAGTAATGAAAATGTAGATATTTGCTTTTCTAATCAATTTAACTGCCTGAAACTGAATAAAGAATGGTTTGAAATTCAAGTAAACCCTTGACCCTGGCATTGGCACCATTTGGTGCAGCAGATGCGTTGTCAAACTGTGTCCAAAAAAAAAAAAAAAATTGCCTGAAACAACTTAACCTTACTTACCCAGCTGTCATTTCTTCCTTGTGTTGTTGCTGCCATTTCATTTTTGGAAGCCTGCAACAGGTTACAGTGGCTTATCCATCAAAACAAATCTGCAGAACTATTTAGGAATAACATTTGTTACCGGTGCAATGACTACAGACAGGGGCATTTCTAGACTGGAGCGCACAAAGAATTTAGAGGGGCAAAGCAGTACCCTTACCCAGTATTCAATCCATTGTAGCAGCACAATTGTGCATAAAAAAGCTTGTAAAAAACTAAATAGATTAAGTGATTAACCACTAAAATGAGCATCACTGTGCCATAGATGAGAAATTAAGAACAAATTTACACTAAAGATTAATTGCATTAATTATGTTTATGCAAATGTAACTGATACCTTTGCTAGTTTGATGAATTCCTTCGCTTTAATGGTCTAATATGCGTGCTCCAGTAAAGATGTCTGCACCACTGCAAGGACCTGGGTTTGAGTTCTGGCGGTGGCCTTCAGAGCAGGTCAGTCATCACAACTGTGACAGAGGGAGGGGAGCAACACTGGTCCCAACTTAGCCCTGCGATGGACTCTCATGTCGTCCAGACCTATGACCTTTGTTCTCTGAGAATAGGATTGGTTCTCACCTTTCACCCTGTGGTATTGGTTAGGCCCCAGATTCCCATGACCAAGAAAAGGACTGAGCTGGTATCAAAATGAATGAACGAGTATTTATTTTGTATAACAAAAACTTGTAAATGGGTAAAATATACACAAATACAAATCCACTGGCCATGACACGACTGCTTGTAGAACACGCTGCAGTCCCCTAAACGTTTAGTTCTTTGCACCATGCAATACAGTAACAGTCCTGCTACACATATTTCAACAAACAGAATAAATGTATCTGTTAACATCTCTGATTATCCATTTATATTAAAGTTACAAAAGATGTAATCACAGCCTTCCACTTGCTAATATGATACTGATAAAACCCGTATTGCTGCCATAACTGGTTACACATGTTTTATTGTATACTCCACAATCTGTAAGTGCTAATGAACAATATCTGTGGCACCTCATAACATTATTGATTTGTTCAAAATAGTCTATGAATAATACCAGTGTGCAGTATTATTTTTAATAAAATCTGTCATTATTTAAAACATACTAGTTTTAGGATTTTCATAAATATTAATCAGAATTATTCCATATGAATATTCCTGTGAAAAACACATTATTAAAGATCCAAACAAACTAAGGCCTGAAGAAGATATCTCAGTGGTGTGGTGTGACTGAAACAGTCTGCACACCTTTCCTTAAAAAAAGTGTTTTTTTTTTTTTTATCTTGGGCCAAGTTTGGATGGTGGTACCGCGTGGAGTTCCTTGTCCTGAAGACCCCTTACGCCTTCTGGTGCAGGTTTTAAATAAAAGTGTAACTGAAAACAAATCAGATTGATTCATATTAAATGTATCCTTATTTGCTGTTAGTAGTGGAATTAAAGTTTATGTAGATGAATAGATGATGATTTTCATTCTCACCTGTGTAGCCTCTGCTGGTCCAACAGTGACGGTATTGGAGAAGGGTGTGTAGCCTGGTACAGAGGCAGTCACAGTGTAGGTTCCTGGCAAAAGCAGACGGAAGTAGTCTCCATCCTCACCTAGGACATATGACAGTTAAACAGGCACACTCAGTATAAAACAGTACCTATGAGTTACAGTAGCTTTATTCATCCTTAGCACTACTAACCGGTGGTTACATCATGGCTTATGCCTGCCACTGAGATCTCTGCATTGCTAATTGGGTTGTTGTTCTCATCATAGACCATTCCTTTAATTCCATGATTAACCTGGAGAAGAATGAAAAACAATGACATTAATATGTAGTTTTAGAAGTAGGTGTAAAATGTCTTTATTTCAAATGTTCCTGCAACTAAATGAATATAATTACACCGACTGCAACCAATTTAGAACTTTTAAATTTATACACATTAAAAGCAAAGAATAAAGTTGGTTGTATCGTAATTCAATAGAATTCCACTGGGTTGTTGTCTGTTCTCTCTCCCCTCTCACCTAAAATAGTGGGCGTTTAATTTCCCGTATTTCAGTGAGGTAAGCTGGAATAGGAGAGAAGCTGATAGGGATACTTGCCTGTTCCAGGTAGGACACAAGAGCCTCTCTGTTGGCCATCCATTCTCTGAGAAGATCACTTGCTGGAGGGAACTTATCACAGCTCAGCTCCAGAGTGATCTCAAAGCAGTTAGTATATAAGTAGTTGAAGTCTTGCATGCCTGAAAGCATGATTTACAAAAAAAAAAACTGGCATATTTCTGTTATGTCACTGAACGTTGTACCATTATGTCAGGATAATTTAATTAATTCAACGAGAAATTCATTTTGCATTGACAGTTTTTATCTTTTACAGACACGACAATAGTAGCAATAGAAAGGGTTATACTAAAGAGCTCAGTGACAGTCAGTGGTTGTGAAGTGGAAGCATCTAGGAACACAACAGCTCAGCTATTTACAGTGGGGCAAAAAAGTATTTAGTCAGAAACTGATTGTGCAAGTTCTCAGTAAGGTCTGTAATTTTCATCAGAGGTACACTTCAACTATGAGAGACAAAATGAGGAAAAAAAATCCAGGAAATCACATTGTAGGATTTTGAAAGAATTTAACTGTAAATCATGGTGGAAAATAAGTATTTGGTCACCCACAAACAAGCAAGATTTCTGGCTCTCACAGACCTGTAACTTCTTTAAGAAGCTCTTCTGTCCTCCACTCGTTACCTGTATTAATGGCACCTGTTTGACCTCGTTATCTGTATAAAAGACACCTGTCCACAGCCTCAAACAGTCAGACTCCAAACTCAACCATGGCCAAGACCAAAGAGCTGTCGAAGGACACCAGGAAGAAAATTGTATAGACCTGCACCAGGCTGGGAAGAGTGACTCTACGATAGGTAAGCAGGTTGGTGTGAATAAATCAACTGTGGGAGCAATTGTAAGAAAATGGAAGACATAAAAGACCATTGATAATCTCCCTCGATCTGGGGCTCCACGCAAGATCTCATCCCATGGGGTCAAAAATTATCATGAGGACGGTGAGCAAAAAAATCCCGGAACTATACGTAGGGACCTGATGAATGACCTGCAGAGAGCTGGGACCAAAAAGTAAACAAAGGCTACCATCAGTAACACACTAAACGCCGAGGAGGGCCTCAGATCCTGCTTAAGCCAGTACATGTCCCAGCCCGTCTGAAGTTTGGCCAGAGAGCATATGGATGATCCAGAGGAGACGATTGGGAGAATATCATGTGGTCAGATTAAACTAAAATAGAAACTTTTTGTTTAAAAACTCAACTCGTCGTGTTTTGGAGAAGAAGAATGCTGAGTTGCATCCCAAGAACACCATTACCTACTGTGAAGCATGGGGGTGGAAACATCATTGCTGCTTGGGGCTGTTTTTTTCTGCAGAGGGGACAGGGGCGACTGATCCGTTGTTAGGGAAAGAATGAAACGGGGCCCATGTATCGTGAGATTTTAAGCCAAAACCTCCTTCCATCAGTGAGAGCATTGAAGATGGAATGTGGCTGGGTCTTCCAGCAATGACAGTGACGGCGAACACACCGCTCGGGGATGCAACGAAGGAGTGGCTCTGTAAAAAGTCCATGTTGCCCAGCGACAACAGCCCCAAACCATCACTGCTCTAGAGGAGATCTGCATGGAGGAATGGGCCAAAATACCAGCTACAGTGTGTGCAAACCTGGTGAAGACTTACAGGAAACGTTTGACCTCTGTCATTTGCTAACAAAGGTTATGTTACAAAGTATTGAGTTGAACTTTTGTTATTGACTAAATACTTATTTTCCACCATAATTTACAATGAAATTCTTTAAAAATCCTACAATATGATTTCCTGGATTTTCCTCACTGGATTTTATTTTTCCTCATTTTGTCTCTCATAGTTGAAGTGTACCTATGATGAAAATTACAGACTTCTCTCATCTTTCCAAGTAGGAGAACTTGCACAATCAGTGGCTGACTAAATACTTTTTTGTCCCACTGTAGAGGTGCCAAGTGATAAAGCATGTATACAGTAAATAACTGAACCTTCGTTGAAACACTCATTACATAGTTCTAAACCGTCCCTGGAAGCAACATCAACTTAAGAAATGTTTCTTAAGATCTTTATGAATTGTGCTTTTATGTGCTGGACCAAGTCAAAGGTCACTACACCCACCCAAACAAGCATAAGCTGAAGAACTGTAAAGTATACCTCCACCATCTGGTGGTCAGACGCATCTTGCTTTGACAGGTGCCAGAAGAACATTAAAGTTCTGTACCATAGTGCTGAATATAAACTTTGGTGGAGGAACAGGTGGTGGACCACCTTTATTCCACTGACCACAGCATCAAGAGCATGATATTCCATAGAACTGTGCAATAAAGTAAATCTGAGGCACATGCTGGGTGTTCCTATTTCAGCATGAAGGTGCCACCATGTACAATGTGAACGTAAAGAAATCACCCAACATCACTGCCTGACCCCACCAATGCTCTTAAGGCTGAATGTCTTCACAGTCAAGCTCCTCTATCTAGGAGAAAGCCTTACCAGATGCGTGGAGGAAATTGTAGCACCAACTGGTTGTGTTGTTCAGGAGACAGTGTAGTGATTCATCAAATGAATGCATCCACTCACCTTTGGATAAAGAGTACCAGCTGGCTCCATTAGTAATCCCCTCCTCAAAGTAGTCTCCACAGTTCCAGCCTTTATGCATCCAGCTATGAGCATACGAGTAAGTCTTTGCCAGCTACACACACCCACATGTACACACACAAATCATGAATTTATATATATACACGCTATTCATGCTTTTAATTGAAAACGTTAATATATTAATAGCACATACAGTGGTACTCTCATCGTTAATTCATTCCAGAAGGCTTGTTGAGAATGGAAAATGACGAGAACCAAGCAAATTTTTCCCATAAGGAATAATGTAAATTGAATTAATAAGTTCCAGACCCCCAGAAAATCCACTTTGTATAAGGCATTATATGCATTAATGAAGTTATATTGTACAGGTGCTCCCTGATTTATGAAGGGGATATGTTCCAACAAATCTAGCATAAGTTAAATGTATTATGAACTGAGGAGTGAAGTGTTTGATAGAGCGGTCTATACTGTATCATAGCAGAGATATGGAAAAGATACTATGATAGTAATGTTTAAAACACTTACATTAACCTACAGTTGGCCAAATAGTTAACATAAAGCTTATTTTATAATACAGTGCTGAAAAATCTCATGTAAGTTAGTGAGTAACAGCTTGTAAGTGAAAAGTAACAACAACACTTACTCTATTGATGAACTCCGGGTGCTAGCATAGTTGCTAAGCTAACTGCAGCCCGTGTTCTGGATCATTTAATTCCTGTTTTGCTTTCAGTTGGCTCTTATAGATTAACCTTTTTAGGACCCATGGAGACTTATTTACACTAAGAATACAGTACTGTAGATGTAAAAAGTACTGTAGTACTGAAAAAACACATAAAAATAGCAGATCTTCTCTGAGGGCTATTTTTATCTTTATTATTATTGACTGAAACAAGTTGCACAGCTTGACTCATAGACATTGAACCGAGACCAATTTTTCTAGTCAAAATGGGTCGACAACGGAATTCGACAAGGTCCGAGGTGTTCGAGAACCGAGGTACCACTGTATTATTTTAAACATTGTTTACCTTTTTGAACATTTTGTCATCTGGGGAAGCAGAATATGCCTTGCCTCTTACTCGGGGATCCCGAGATTTGTCAAAAGGGTAGTTGGCTACCACTGCTCCTCCGTGCAGGTTTGCTGATAGAACAAAGTTATAGTTTTGCATCCATTTAATGACTGCACGAGTCTCTGGTTCGACCTAGACAGAGACAGAGCACAGGAGAAAAATGTATTCTGCAGTGTAGACTAAGTGACCAAGATACCCTTTGCCATGTATTACAAGATGGACTACGTCACTGGAACATTCTCTCTGACACTTTATCTGGGCCATCTAACGTGCATGCCACAATATGTCCCACTACAACAGTCAGAAAAATAAACCCATTTTGGCACAGTGATTTGTTGTACTTGGAAATGCTATGTTTGGGGAGTGCTAATATTTCTTATGTAAGGCTCTCGGCTTGGTTATGACCCCAGCTGTCAGTGGAAAGTTGGCCTTCAAGGGCTTAAGCCCTCTACGACTACGTGATGGGTGAGTGAATGCTTATAAAGCCTGGAAATATCCTCAAGCTCTTTTCCAAGATTTGAAAAATCCATCCTGGAATTTGGCAAAAGATAACCTAAGTTTAGTAAGCTTGTTTGACTTTTTCACCACATAGGACTCATTGTTTTAAATTCCCCCATGCTTCAGCATGTACTCAAATGCCTCCACAGTGAGTACACCTCAGTGCTTAAAGTGAAATGGAACTGCACTCCATTCTGAGAACTCTGAGCCTGCTAAAAAAAAAAAAGAAAGAAAAAAAACTTAGTTTAGTGTCTGCTTACTTAAAGAAAACTGGTGAAAGGTGGACTTGTCAGCCTTTGATACAGGCCAGACCGGTGCTGTGAGAGCACGGATGGTCTAATGGCTAACGGAGAACTTGTACTGGAAAAACAACATTTTCTCATCTAAGTTGCATTTAATCCAAGTCAAATTTAGGGACATAGCTTTTTGCTTGTGCCAGGTGGTGCCAAATTGTCACTGATGTAAAAATAATACACACTGCATAAGAACTGTCTGTTCTAACCACCTTGTTTCTGAGGTTTTGGGTTCTTAAAGAAATAATACACTGTTTTTCAAACATAACATTTATCTACCACATCTGTAGCATATGTGCAATCACCATAATTAACACATTTTACTTTACTCTGTACTAAGAAAAATTGGAAGGCTACAAAGGCTTTTTTCCACATTATATTCAAAGCCCTGCAATATTTATTTAAGTAAAATGACAAATCTGTTTAATTATGCTGTGGCACATGCAAGATTCTGTTTCATAGAAATTCAACAAATTCACTGCAACTCTGTAAACAAATCTTAACACAAAAAAGCCACTGTCTTTCACATCACAACTGACCATTTAAGCTGCCTACCTGTAGCTCCCAGTTGTCTGGAAGGGGCAGGTGGTGAGTACGTCCATTGTTCTTCTCGTTGTAGTACATGAGGCCATTCAAGTCAGGGAAATTACGATTAAGGTCCACGTCTCTAAAATTGCCACGACCCACCAGGTATCCATTAAATTCTGGACCCTAGAAGTCAGAAAAATTATACAGTGGAACGCCAGTAAGGTACCGTAATTATATTGCATTCACTTTGGAAAAAACCATACAGTATCATTGAATGTATGCATATCTTTACACAGCCAGTGTGTTAAGTGTTAAAGCTAGAATATGTGCTGGTCCTTAAATTTGGGTCTGAAATGTTGCAATTATCCAAAAACCTTCAAAGGGGGGGGGGGGAAAAAGGTTTACCCTAAAGTTCAGAGTACCGGGACCTGTGGAAGGCTAGTGGTTAAGGTACTGGACTATGGACCAGAAGGTACAGGGTTAAATCCAACTCTGCCAAGCTGTGCCACTGTTGGGTCTTGGCAAGACCCTTAACCCACAACTCTGGGATGTAAGACTGTATCCAATTGTAAGTCGCTGGATAAAAGGGGTTGTAATGCTATACACTGAACTTGGTACCAGAAGATTAATCTAGAACTATGTAGCGAAATTTCTTGCAAAGACTGCTTTGTTTGTACCATTAATGGTATTGTATTACCATGTCAACCCTTATTATAAAAAAATGTCCAGCCCACCATCATACCTGTAGGGCAGCACGCTGTGAGCACTGATGAGGATTAGAGAATGACTAACCACAAAAGGACAGCAAAGATGAGCTACTGTCCTTGATTTCCATCTACAAGGTGGACCAATAAGGTCGAAGGTCTCTAATTAAGTGGACAGTGAGTGATTGGATCAGCAGCACTGCTGCGTCTGATCCAATCGTACCAGCTGAACACACAATAACACACCACATCAGTGTCACTGCAGTGCTGAGAATGATCCACTACCCAACTAGTACCTGATCTGTGGTGGTCCTGACTATTAGAGAACAGAATAAAGGGACCTAGCAATGTATGTAGAGGAACAGATGGACTACAGTCTGTAATTTTAGAACTACAAAGTGCAGTGATTAGATCTTAAGTATGCAGAATATAAACAAAAAATTTTGAATGCCTAAGACTTTTGCAAAGTACTGTATATATAAAAACATCAATTGTTTGCATAGAGTAAAATGTGGGTAAAAAGCATATGAATAAATATGAATGAATGTATCAGTGTGCAAAAAGCAGCACAGACTTTGCACTTGGGGATATTGCACTGTTTGTGTTCTGACTCAATTGTTGTGTTTTTAGAGTTCAGTGTCAGTGTTTGCCAGTATTCAGTTCTCGTATGGCTCGGCGGTAGACATTATTTTTTACGTCTACTTGTTCTTGCTAATGTATTTAACAACTAGGCTAAGCAAATTAAGGTTAAGTGCACAACACAGTCTAGTGGAGCTTGAAGATTTGTCAGCTCTTCATCATTTTCTACATTACTGAATAAATATGACTTAAAACTTCATCAGGTTTTAGTCCTAAGCGTAGTAGCCCAGTTAAACAAGCAAGTAATTTATTTACTCGGAAAATAATCCAATATTAAATACAGTATCTATGAATGGAAAAAGTATGTGGACCTCTAGGGTTAGCAATTAATTTGTGTAAAAATTGTGAAATTGATGTCTGGTGTTTTCAGTCAATGGGATGACAATCAGGTGTGAGTGGGAACCCTGCTGTATTTCAAAACAGAGATGTATCAAAGTCTGATTCTCACAACATGTTTGTGGCATGAATAAAGAAGATTGAAGACCTCAGAAAAAGAGTTGTTGATGCTAATGTTGATCTAGTTGGAAAAGGTTACAAAACCATCTCTAAAGAGTCTGGACTCAAACAATCCAGACAAATTGTGTACAAACAGAGGACAATCAAGACTATTGTTCCCGTCCCCAGGAGTTGCCTACCAACTAAGATCACTCCAAGAGCAAGGCGTGTAATAGTCACAAAATGTTCCAGGGTAACTTCTAAGCAAATAAAGGCATCTCTCCCATTGGCTAATGTTAATGTTCATGAATCCACCATCAGCATAACACTGAACCGCATCTAGTGGAAGAATGCATTTATCTACACCAGAAAATTTACATTTACATTTACAGCATTTAGCAGACGCCCTTATCCAGAACGACTTACAATTGGTACAGTCTTACAATCCAAGCAATTGTGGGTTAAGGGTCTTGCTCAAGGACCCAACAGTGGCAGCTTAGCAGAGGTGGGATTTGAACCCTGGACCTTCTGGTCCATAGTCCAGTACCTTAACCACTAGGCTACCACAGTCCCTAAAAAGGAAAATTAGGAAAATATCAACACATCTAACCATGAACTGAATCTCAGGAGAACATGTGTCATGCATCAAGACAACAATCCTAAGCACAAGGCTTTTGCAACAATGGTTAAAAGAAGAAATAAACTAATGTTTTGCAACAGCCAAGTCAAGCCTTTAAAATCCAGTAAATATAAGGGAACGGACCCAAAGGCAAGCAGTTTCATATGAGAAACCCAGGCAACATCCCAGCTGTTCTGTACAGCGGACGGGCTAAAATCCTCCAGCCTGTGGCAGGAAAAATCAACAGTACCGGAAATGTTAGTTTGCAGTTATTGACAGCTCCATAACTGAAAATAAAGGTTGTACATAGTTGTGCCACCAATATCTCTGTATCTACTTAATAAATTGGTGAAGCCAAAGTTGATCGTTCTTAGTAGCAGGCCACAAGCTTAAGCACTGAATCATGCCATGAATATAATAAAAGCATCTGGGTAGGATTGTATCAGTATAACCCTGATCTCATTCTTATAAGAAAATAGTAATAATCAAGGCAATGTTTTGGGACGTAAGGATTTAATCCCCGAATGGTGTACTTCATAGCCATCCGGGGTCATGGACGGCAGAATGTGGATGCGTGTGTTGTGGATGAGTTCTGTGATGCGCTGGTTCCCCTGCTTGGTATTCATCATACAGGAAAAGGAGAGAGATAGAGGATTAGTCACGCCAGCACCTCGTTCCAGTGCATTATTCCCCACGTCCTTGAACTTGGCTCCCTGGAAAAGATGTCAAGAGAGCACCGGCAGGGAAGTCAGGAGGGATGGGTCCACCATCCGCTAAGAGCACATTAGTAGATGGAAAGCAAAAGCTCCCCTTTGTGTAGATTGAGGCACATCTCGAGTGTAGTACAGCGAGGAAAGCCTAGTGTGCTGATTATTGTTTCGAACTAGCTGTCTCTGCAAATATCAGTACCTCTGTGCATTGTAAATAAGATTACTAAAAGCCATTACTTTATGTCGCGTGTTCCATTCTTAATGGTCAAACAGTTGATGCATGGCTGTGCTTTCATCAAGTCAATCAAGACGACTTGTTTGAAAGCATTGTTTGTTACTCCTTTAGTAAAGCTTTCTGTGAGAGATCAATCTCATTAGTAGCTCTTTAATCACGCAATGATTGAACGACTGGTAAGTCGACACTTAACACCCTGATTGATAATGTGCCGAAGAAGAAAAGAAAGATGGACCTGTATATTTTTTAAAGTTAAAGTTTAACAATTCTCTCTCACTGCCATACACAATATATGTAATGTAAGCACTCTTTCCGTCGTAAGCTAAAAATGGGGAGTCATGTCCCAGGACTGCTGGCCAGGTTCCTGTTTTTGTACTTTTCTCCACATTGAAGAACATGCATACTTCCTCCAATTCTACTGAAATAAGCCCATACATCAGCAAAAAGTCTGCCTGGCTCAGGCCAAAACCACTCACACAATCCTTGTGGCTGGCATATCTTTTGTCTGCTGAAAGTGCAGAGTTAATAAGCATCTTCTTTGTTTATACATAAGCTGTTTATGGCAGTGAGAAGGACACAGCTGCTGTCAAGTATTTCTAGCAAAGAATAGCATTAAAGAATCATTTTAATTATAGTATTACACATTTTTGTCTTATTAACAGTAGCTCAACTATTCTATGCATCACCCATATCCTTTTAAAGTACATTCCGACAAACATTATTTTCCGGGAAGAAATACAGTTACACAACACGGCCGAGATGACCTCAGCAATCAAAGTACTCTTTGGACTTTTCTGTAAAGTTTCAGCAATGGTAAATATTCCACTCTTAGGAAAGGTCACACAGGAATTCAATGGTTTTAGGTCAACATCACATCACATCAGCACTAGTAACTTGTCTGTTGGAAGAAAAGGTTAAAGGCACTCACTTGGTTCATGGATGCCTGGTTTATCACTAAACTCCAGAACATAGAGGTGCCGTTCCTCCACACTGCGTCCGATGCTGTAGATGCGGGTGATGTAGGGGCATTGGCTTTGCACAGAGAACAGAGCTCGCACCATCTCGTCATACCCATGGTGTTGGAAGTTGAGAGCCCAGGCCAGTGGAGTGCCAAGGCCCAGGAGCAGAATCCAGAATACAGACCTGCCTGACATCATCGTCCCAGTCTGCTCCACAAACAAAGCACTGCTTTGCTCTCACTCTGCTCTCTCTTTCTCACTCTACTCATCTACTCTGTCTCCTCCCTCCACTCATGTACAGGAGAAATAAGAACAGCCTACCAATCTCTCACTGGCTCTGTCACGACCCTTTTCTTGTTCCTCAACATTCTACATCATGTCTGGGATGTTTACTTTATTGGCTTGGCAAATGTATGCTCGTTCTCTCTTTCTTTGCCAATCCACATAGTCTGAATCCACCATCTCTAAAGTAGAGATGAACAACACATCAACACATTCTGACCCATTTTTTAAAGAAAAGCTAAATTGTTGGCAGTGGTGGCTTTTTGGTTAAAGCACTATACTACTAATCTGACGGCTGCTAGTTCAATCCTTGAGGGCTGTGAGTCTCTGAATGACCCAATTGTAATCTGCTGTGGATGTGAGTGTCTGCTAAATGCTGAAAATGTAATTTAATGTATTGGAGAAACTGATGACTGCCCCACATATGCATATAACTGAATGAACTGGTTTCATTCTAAGGACTGGTTACCTTTCTTAGTAAATGTATTTGAACTTTAACCTCTCCCTATATATTGTCCTCCATCTCTTTATCTTGGCAGTATAAGACTAGGACATTCTGGGAAATAGGAAGTTAGGGGTGCTGGAAGAACAGAACACACTCTTTCTGTATGAAAACATACAGAAAAGAGTCTGTGTCCCACTTCATGTTCTCGTTTAACACTGGTTTATTCATTAACATTGAGTAAACATGCTGAACGGCTCAGAGCTTAGGATTTTGTTGTTCCTTCTGGGAGAACTATGATTGTTGAGCTTTATGGAGGATGTCTCCCTCCTCCACTGCAAAGAGTCATTAGCCTCCATGAGCTGCTGTCAGTCATGCTGAGTGTTAAGAGCTGTAGCAGTCAGTAGTGTGGACTACACCTGGGCTATCTTGTCACCCCTTGTGAGGAACCAATTACCACATATCGAACACTTTGCGATAAGAGCACCTACATTCTGTGGAATGAGATTTGACAAGTGTCTTCAGTCCTACACTGAGTTAACACATAGCACACAACACTTTACTTTCTCTGCTTTCTTAATCTATTAAAAAAACGTAAAGCATGGTATGAAGCTATGGTAACTGCAGTAATTGCAACTCATTTAAAATGATAAACAGATGAAAGATTGAACTTTGACATTAATGGTGTAGGCACATATTCAGCAAGCATATTAAGCTATGAACAAGGAAAGCCATGAGGCAATCAGAAAAATGAACACCTGCCAGGTAGGGTATTTGAGGCTTCTCTGATGAGACTGGCTTTCTTAAATATAATAAAAATGGCCATGCAATAGCGGTGAACAAACACAAGGTCGGCTCCACATCAGAATGGCAGAAAAGAGGTAAACCTACTCTAGGGGTGGCTTTTTACCCCAGGATTCTAAAATCGCAGGGGGCTCTGTAGCCTATGTACGGAACTCACAGGGCATGGGCAATTGTACCCTGAGAGGAGGTTGGGTAGTTGTCACTGAGTGCATTGCATCCAATAATAGACGGATTTCTGCTGTTATCTGACTATTCAAGTGGTCATGTACACTCCGATATAGAAATCGGATTAAGCAATCCGATAAAGAGAGCTGGATTTAACTCAGTATTCTGATTACTCATAGCATGCATTCCAGTTACCGGTTGCCAGGTCTGCCTATTCTAAATGCTGGGCCATATATCACCTCTTTTTTCCATTGACTGAGACGGGTTTTTCTTCTGGGATCTGGCAACCTGGCAAGAATTAAACCCACCACAGAATTAAAGGCAGCGAAATAGCTATCAAACACTTTGTGGAGACTCTTCATGAGAAAATGAAAACTTCAGTGATTTAATATTACATTTTGAAGTTTATGTCACATATTTCTGTGAGATTATTGGCTGGTTGCAAAGTAGAAATCCGATTTTTGCCTGAGTCAGGTAAACCCAGAGTTTCCCCATTATCTGATTACTCAAGTGCATGTATACTCATTGATCGGATTACTGACAACATCTGATTTTATGCAGTTATCGGATTATTAAGTGCATGTAAACGCACTCACTGTTGCAGCACTGTTGGGGAGATTTCCCTTCCTGGCCTCTTCTCCCTCGAGCACAGGTCAATTGTGCCTGTGTGAAGCCTGATATAGCCAGAAGGCCCCTGTACGACTCAAACCTGGGTCACCTTAAAGGTATATTGCATCAGATAGCTGTGCCATCCAAGCACCCCAACAGAGATTGTTGCAGCAAAATGTTCTTCCCCATCCAACACACAAAAATTTCTTCATTGTCAACAACCTTCAATGCCTCTGTAAGCAATAGCTTAGCATTTCTCAACAAAAAGTCTGACCCCACCTGTGAAAATGCTTCTATTTTGTATTTTTCTCAAAATGAACACAATGTCTCATTATCTCTCATATCATGTAATCAGGATACAGTTTTAAGTGCAACAATGAATCTGAATTAATCATTTAATTATTGTTGTATGCAATTGTAATGCAATTTTTTGCATGCAATCGAATTGCCGTGGTCTCCACAAATGTGTATAA
>JAJAGP010000811.1:240999-288482 GCA_025084515.1 Ancistrus triradiatus | reverse complement strand
GCATGCATCTCAAGGGAGAAATGAAATCGTAATTTGCTTGGCAGTTGGAAGAAGTGACAATGAGTTCAGGTTCAGGTACTGTTCATTTTACATTTATGATGTCTCCAGAAATCCACACCATACAGCACTATGCAAAAGTTTTAGGAATCCATCATTAGATTTGTTGTTTTAGTAATGGTATAATGACCATATGTAATTACTTCTCAGTCTCGTTATTAGAATACAACCAGAAAATACAGGAAATTTTCTATGTAGTACTAAAAAACAAACAAACAAAAAAAATCAGAAAACAGCTTCTATAGGTTCCCCATACATTCGAGCATTAGCAGCATCTGGCAGCTTCACTTGATCGGGAATTGTCTTTTTGGAAGGGTAGCTGCCAAAAAACACTTTTTTTTGGCGGGGAGGTCACGTTAAATACTGACCTTTTCCTGCAGAAGTCATTTTGTTCTGAAAATTTTTTTTTTTTTTTGTACATATTTCCTGTATTTTCTGGTTGTATCCTAATAATTATATATGGTCATTATGCCATTGCTTAAACAACAAATCTAATGGTGGCCCAAGACTTATGCACAGTACTGTAGTTTTTGGTAATCATGAGTCAATCAAGGGTCTGTTCAAACCAAAAACACTTTTTCACCTCGTCTCAGAATAGCTACAGTGGGTGTTCCTGACTCACATACACGGTTATCTATTTGTCATGTTCAATTATCAACACTTGATCAAAGCAGTTAGTATTCAATTAGCAATAGCATACAGTCCCTTGCAAGAGTATTACCAACTTATCCACAATTTTGTATTGTTATAACATGGAATTTAAATTAATGTAATTAGAATTTCAATATTAAATAATAACTGTCACTTTTTAGGTACACAAACTAGTCCATAATAGTGAAGTGTATATAAACTCAATACAGTCTGCAAAATGACTCAAACATAGAAAACATAAAAGTTTTGACTGTGATTGATTGCAAAAGTGTGGAAAGATCTGCAGCTGATATGGGAAAAGCTAAAGCTGTGTAAAAGGCACTCCCATGTGGGGGGGTATTCTGGTCTAATGAGACCAAAATGGAACACTGAGTGCGTTTACGTGCATTTAATAATCTGATCATAGTCAGATTTCTGCAGTTATCTGATTATATTAAATGGTCATGTATACAGCATGCTCCGATCTACAAATCTGATTAAGAAAACTGATAAAGAAAGCAGGATTTTATAACAGTAATTGGATTCCTCATAGCATGTATTCCGATTACCCTATTTCCTAACCTGATATGGTTGCCAGGTCCGCCTATTCTTGGCTTTATTTGGCCTCTTTTTTTCCAACGTGCCACAGAATTGTGGAGACTCTGAAACGCAGTATATACATGAGAAAACCAATAATTTGATTGTTTAATAATAAATTTTGAAATGTATGTCAAAAATTTGTATGAGCTTATCGACTGGTTGCAAAGTAGAAACCCATATTATATAAAAATGATCTGATTACTCGTGTAAACTCGTTGATCGCATTACTGACAAAATCTGATTTTCTGCAATTATCAGATTATTAAGTGCAGGTAAATGCACTCAGTATCTTCACACTGAGAACACCAACCATGCTCAGTTGAAAGCTAGATGGATTAGGCCAAATACAGGACATCCTTGAACAAAAACCTTACACTTTTATGTGGTGGTGGTGTGTCAGTGTGTGTTGTGCTGGTGTGAGTGGATCAGACAGAGCAGTGCTGCTGGGGTTTTAAACACTGTGTTCACTTACTGTGCACTCTATTCGACACATCTACCATATTGTTCCACCTTGTCGATACAAGTCTGCTTACAGGATGCTAGTGGCTGGACCATTTCCAGCCCAACAGTGACACAGAGGTGTTTAAAAACTCCAGCAGCACTGCAGTGTCTGATCTGCTCATACCTGCACAACCCACACTAACATACCACCACCACTTCAGTGTCATTGCAGTGCTGAGAATGATCCTCCACCCACATAGTATGGCGGTCCTGACCATTAGAAAACATAGTAAAGGGGTTGAACAAAGTATGCAGAGAAACAGATGGACTACAGACTGTAATTGTTGAACTACAAAGTCCATCTATACGGTAAGTGTACCTGATAAAATGAGTGAAGTAACATGGAGGTGTACCTAATAAAGTGATTAGTAACTGCATGTGTCAGGCAAAAAAACAACCCAGCTAAGTACAATGTAATTCCAGGTTGTGACAATACAAAATGTGAAAACATCGATGGTGTCAGAGCTCAAGCAAGGCTGTATGTGCTGACCATGTCTTAAACCACATACTAGCATACTAAATATATCAAACAGAAATAACACCACTGGTGTTGTATCAAAAGTATTATTGCAGGTCCTGATATATGTGAAATCCATCCAATATCTCATCAAGTAACATATCCCTATAGAAATAAATAAAGAGGGAGCATTGAAGTCTCACCAAGCTAAACTTCCACAGGTTACCACCACAAGGTTTTGCTTCTCTCGTGCATAAAGTTAAACTTTTTCACCTCATCAGTTTCACCGCCTTATAATTGTACTTCCTCTACCTGTCACTGGAAATTGCTGGCTTTCACAGGAAAAGAAAAATCGCACCACACTGCTGGTGATATAAATACATCCCACACAACACAGCTCCTGTATTTGTCTCTTAGTGGTACAAGTGATGAGCTCACGCCCTTAAATTAAAGGTATGTTTTTTTTTTGTTTTTTTTTTTAAGTGCAGGGATTGTGCAGGAAATATTCACCGTTTGACAGACAGAGTTGTGTGCTACAGAGGCCTTAACTGCCTTACATTCAAAGGGAGCATACATGTATGCTTAAATCAAGAGTAGGTCTATTTGTTCATACTAAATAACAGCACTATTCAGAGCCACTAAGAGCCTTGTAAACATTGTTTTCAACTGGAATACAAGAATAACTGATACTAAACTATTCTACAAGACAAAGGCCTCTAAACCACAACTAAGCACACGTGCACACACAGACACACGTAAAGCTGGTGCATGACTGACTACCTACTATAGATAACAAGGATTTCATTAAAGGGGAATTCTAAAGGACATAAGTCCAATCACAGCTTTTCTCTTGAACAGCACACATTTCTGGAGGCACCAGAAAATATAGTTAGAATTTAGGTAAGCGACTGACTTAAGTTTTGTTAACATTTGAAGTTGGAACAGTTTAGTAAGGTGCTGGTCTGCTGAAGTTTAAAGGGGGATGCTTAGGGTAAAAAAGCTGCATGATTGTATTTATGTAAATACGTTATACGGTGAGTGGTCATGATCTTGTGAAGGTTCACGTCTGAAGATTAAAGATCAGTAGACGCAGAGGTCTGGAAACTTCATCTCGTATACAGGCACAGACTGGTACTGAGCATGACCTGACGTCACAGTGACTGTTCCAGAAGGACTTGGGGGTGGGCTGCACAGAGAGATACACATATGCATATTTTTGTTCAGAAAACCATACTAACTGAAGTGTGGAAATTACAATGTGTACACTCCTGGGCAAAAACTGGGCCAAACCCAAAATTGCAAAATCAGTGTTATTCCACTCAATGGCAATGGCTTCAAACAGTTAAGTTGGAAAATGTTTCCCAGTTAGTTTGTGTTTAATATGAGACCAATATTCTGCATAGAACTCAAATCTGGACTCTGACCTCTTCAAAATATGTGCTTCATGGACTGTGGCAGATGACCAACTAATGACTAATCTTTTAAGAAGAAAAACAAGACAAACTATAATATTTTGGAAGATTTTGATCACCCAGGCAGTCTTAGTTTGAGTTGTATGTCATATATTTTCATTGTTTAATCTCTGAGTAAAAGAAGACTATAAGTGAATTTCCATTTCCCGCTTTCCCCCAACAGTTAACTAGAGCCATTAGCAGTGACAAGCAAATGGTGGTACCACTAGAGGTGGCAACTGGCGGTCATTTGACCGCTGTGACGATTTACTAGAAATCGCAGTGTTTTATACCTATAAGTGCCGAGCAGCGGTCATGTGACCGCAGTGATTAAAAATAAATAAATCTTTGCACTTATTCAAATTCCAAGACCCTCCTTTCTTGACTTTACCTAGGTGTGTGCGTTTTATCGATTGGGATCCTTAAATTTTGAAAATCACATCAGTACAACTTCGTTTCAAGCTCTTTCACTCCTGTTTTTGCAGTTCTTGTTCATTTTCTGACCAATTATTTGTTTTAAGGACTAATAAACACTTAATTGTTTGTAATGTTAGGTCTGGTCCATTGTTTTGCCCAGGAGTGTGCATACGTTTCTAGTTTTATGGGAAAGCTGGAAAAAATCTACTACTCACCGTATGGTCAGCTCAAAGATCTGCGCCAAACGATCATGCAGCATGTTGGCCTAAACACAGTGAAATTGTCAGAGATCAGAAATGGCAGAAAGTGGGACTGGATTTGACGGACATTGCAATATTGTAGAATACTTTCAATCAATATGCAAACAGTTTTTGATAATATACAAATGAAAAGACCACCAAGATTGTTTCATGATAAACTAAACTAAACTGAACTAAACTACTGCTTTCTGACCTCCAGTGAGCCTGAATTACTATGTATTAAAGGTAATAACTGTGCTGATTTGCATCACAGAGCTGGACGTTCCGTTTATTACACCATCTAATGCAATCACAATTTTGAACACCAGAGGGTGCTCCCATAGGCATATATTCCATTCTGCAATTGGAAAAAGGTAAAGAGGCTTAATGAACTCGTTTGTTTACTCTGGTTTTCTAATGAAGTTAACAATTAATTTTTGTGAAACTGTTACAATAACACATTCTCCTAATTTCTTTTAATTGCAGGGGACCTTTTTGTTGAATTTTTTATACAACAAAAGTACGCATTATTTTGAATTGTTAGTCTTCAGAAATAAAAAAAAGTAACGTTTTCACTCTAAGATGTAGTGAAGCTACAATAGAACATTTTGTTTACAATTTTAAACCTCTGTTTCTAGTAATTTCTTTTAATTGCAGAGATCTACAGTGATTCTGTTTAAAAACATTCAAAAATGTTCATTGTTTTATATTGTTAACAGCTGATCTCTGCTATTCAAATGTATCTACATCCTAAATGTGGTTCGGATAGGGGATATCTAAAACTTACAATGTGAAATTACAACGTAGAATTGCCTCATAATTAAGCACTGCATAAAACAAAAGCTTAGATCACAGACAGGAGATGAGTGGTCAGTCAGAGATAGGAGCAGAGTTAGTAGTTTCTATAGCAGGTAAGGTACAGCGACCACCGAACAGCTGTAGTTAAAATTGCAGGGTTCGACTATGTAATACTGCCCTCAAATGGCATTTATTTTATATTAATAATTAATTCTAGGGCTGTCAAAGTTAATGCCTTAATAATGAGTTAATATTTTAATGTCATTTTTTCTGCTAGATCCTGTGAAGAACCTGTAGTTTTGGGCTGTGTTTGAAATGGTACCCTATTCACTATTCCATAAATTCTATGTACTGTTTCTAAAATGGTTAGTACCAGTTGTAACATCAGCAGCAGCACCAATGGACTAATAATTCTGTTTGTGTTCAGCACTTTCAATACATTATTCAATAAATTACACGAGATATTCAACAATATTATAACAAAACCATTGTGTTAATTATTTTGCCCAACTGTAGTTTAATGTAAGTGTTTTAAGCTTGTTCAAGGTAGGTCACACTATGATATATACAGTATATATTAAACTCCTCGGTTTATGATACATTCAACATATGAAGGGTTTATAGGTACGTAATCCCTATCATAAATGGGGGAGCACCTGTATATATGCACACCTGTGACTGCCTAACAACAGCTGTTTTCTGTGGTAATGCATCAGGTTTTAAACAGATAAAACCATTACTGAATGGTATACTTTGTGCTAGGTTTTTCGGTTTGGATTAACTTAGTGGATTAGTAGTAGAGGACTGGTGTAAAGAGATGGACAGAATAAAGGAGAGTAAATGAGGCGAAATTAACCATATTAAATATAAATAAATTAAGGAGGAGGAAAAGGGGACTGGTGCTTTCACACCAAAACAGTTCAAGAGTCTAATATGGAAGCCATGATTTTCTTATGGGCAAGGGCTTTCAGGATCACCACTACCAAAGATAATCAATGTAACACACCACCTCTTATGTCTTAAGCTTTACTAGAGCACTATTAGCCTACAGAAAACAGAATGGGTGTGTGCGATAAATGAAATTGGGTCACTTCGTTACACGCTTTGCTCATCCCTGTGCGATTTCTTTTGCATAAGAAAATATTGTTCTGGTAATGGTGATTTCTTTGCAACCCTCTGTAATAGCAGTTACAATGAAATGTTATGATGCAGCAAATGAGCTAAAAAAAATTATGGGAATAATGTTACTGAATTATTAATAAGTGCACACCGGCTTGGAGGAATTTTAGCCCATTCCTCCGTACAGAACAGCTTCAGCTCTGGGATGTTGGTGGGTTTCCTCACATTAACTGCTCGCTTCAGGTCTTTCCACAACATTTCGATTGTATTAAGGTCAGGACTTCGACTTGGCCATTCCAAAACATTACCTTTATTCTTCTTTAACCATTCTTTGGTAGAACGACTTGTGTGCTTAGGGTCGTTGTCTTTCTGCATGACCCACCTTCTCTTGAGATTCAGTTCATGGACAGATGTCCTGACATTTGCCTTTAGAATTCTCTGATATAATTCAGAATTCATTGTTCCATCAATGATGGCAAGCCGTGGCCTGGGGGGCCCAGATTGCATGCAGCAAAAAACAGGGCCCAAACCATGATACTACCACCCCAGGCCCGGGGTGGTTTCAACAGATGGGGATAAGGTCTTATGCTGGGGAATGCCAGTGTTTTCGGAGTGGGTTTGTGCGCGCGTTCTGTGTGGGCAAACGAGTACTGGTTCTTTTTTTAAACCCCACATAAAAAGGTTCTAATTTTTGGTCTCATCCGTGTTTCCACAAAACAGGTTCTTCCAATAAGGCCTTCGGGACTTGTCCACGTGATCTTTAGCAAAACTGTGACAGTACGAAGCAGGCAGCAGAGCAATGTTCTTTTCTGGGAGAGCACGTGGGGGGGGGGGGCTTTCTCTTGCAAATGCTTGCATGCACAACCATTTCATTGTTGTTTCAGTGGTTTCTTCTGATTGGATGGGAACTCATTGACAACATTAAAATCAGTCATGTGAGAGAGGCCTCAGTTTGGCTTAGAAAGGTTACCCTGTGGTCATTTGTGACTTACGCAACTATTACACACCGCCTTTGCTCTTTGGAGTGATCTTTGGTTGGTCGACCACTCCTGGGGAGGGTACACAAATGGTCTTAAAATTTTCCTCCTTTGGGACACCAAATTCTTGTGCTGACTGTGGATTGCGTGGAGGGTTTTCAAACTCTTTTAGAGGGATGGTTTTGTAAACGTTTTTTCCAGCCTCATGAGCATTCAAACAAACTCTTTTTTCTGAGGTTCCTCAGAAATCTCCTTTGTAGTGCCCATGATACACTTCCACAAACGTTATGTTGAAAGGGGGAGGGCAGACTTTGATAAATAAAATAAAAGTCGCGGCAGGAGTGTTTCTTTTTAAATAAAAAAAACAGGGTGCCCACTTGCACCTAATTGGTCATCCCAATGATTTAGGTTGTGAAAAAAAACACTCTCCTTTGGACTCTAATTTCACCTTTCAAATCCACTGCTAATCTAGATTTTCACCCATTTTTAAACTTTTTGCCAACTTCACTATATTAACAATATTGGAAAAATTATTTTTCCTCCCCCATGATACACTTCCACAAACGTTCTGTGAAGAGCAGACTTTGATAAATCCCTGTTCTTTAAATAAAACAGGGTGCCCACTTGCACCTAATTGTCATCCCAATGATTGAAAACACCTGACTCTAATTTCACCTTCAAATTCACTGCTAATCCTAGATTTTCACATACTTTTGCCACTCACTAATATACAATATTGGATTATTTTCCTCAATAAATAAATGACTAAGTACAATATTTTTGTGTCATTTGAATAACTGGGTTCTCCATCTGCTTTTAGGAAGAATATGAAAAAAATGAAACAGAAAACATACACATTTAGGGTAAAATATATGCAACAAAATTGATTAAAAAATTGTGCAGTACACACACCACCCCCAATCCACCCAATTCACCCACCCCCAATCCACCCAATCCACCCACCCCCAATTCACCCAATCCACCCACCCACCCTTCTATACCTTTGATTCACAATGGGCGGCAATTTCCTCAAACGGTGCTTTCTGGAACTTCTCCATCACTTGTCGTCTCTTTTCTCTCTCCTGCTCTTCCAGACCAGTGGTGTCTGAGATGAAGAAAGAAAAAACAAGCAGATGAAAGCCCGTGTGTGCACATGTACACATAAAGACAGTGGTATGCAAGGACAGGGTTAAGCAGGCAGACAAACTTACCTATAGCTTTCTTCAGAGTTTCATAGGTAATCTCTTCTGCTAACTGCGACTAGAGAAACATGCAGACAAGCATCTTATTACATTTTTTTTAACTGTACATAAATGGAACAAGGGAGCATGAAAATACATGGCAACCATACAGTCAGTTGGCAGTTATGTACACTTTGGAGCTGTTCATTTATTGTATGTCTACCTGCTGTGCTGTAAAATTTGATAGTCCCCTTCTTCATGGGACCACTGCTTAGCGGATATATTTTATTTAAACTTGTACCACAGGGTAAATAATATATTTTGCAAACTTTTTAAATAAAATTAAGTTAACAGAACCTCCGCAGGGAACAAACATGTCATGTTGCTGTTAATTATAATGTAACGTTAATGAACTGAAACCAACTGAAACCAACAAACCTCCTTAAGTCCTTTTTCAATGTTTCAATTTTTGCAATGTTCATACTACTCTGTAATATTCTGTATGGAATAGATTTATAGTATATTTAACAGTACATGTCTACTGGCCTGCATAGGTACACATCATATGTACAGATTCCTTACATCTCTGTAGCTCCTTTCACAGTGGCTCTGTTATTACTATTCTTTATTACTATGTCTTTGGACTGTGGGAGGAAACTGGAGTACCCAGAGTAAACCCACACGAACACAGGGAGGACATGCAGACTCCATACAGAAAGGACCCAGACTGCTCCATCTGGGGACTGGAATTTCTTGCTGTGAGCAACATGGCTACCCACTGAGCCAATGTACCACTCTATTCTTTATTATATATTATATTATTGCATTTTATTTTGCTTTTCCCATAGTTTAACACTTGCGAATGTGTGCTTTCTGGTCTGTTAGCATGTTACATGTCATACATGTGTACACTCACAAAGAAATTCCTTTTATGAGTAACCTACGAAATAAAGTGCTTCTGATTCTGTTTGTTTGTTTAATTCTACTGAAATAAATCATATAATAAAAAAAAAAGCCAATCATAAATCACAGCCTTCAAATGCAGCCCATAGCAAGGCTAAAAACAGTTAAACTTGCTTTAGGTATTTCTTCACGCTTGGATATCTTAGATATCATTTAGAGATCTGCTTTATGAGAGTCAGTCATCTATTACTTCAGATCAGACAGCTACTTAGAGAAGCCCACAGCTTTCGGGTATAAGCATAACACTGTGAAGAGCCACTAAAAGATCTAAAATGGTCTTAAACGGTCTAAAACTGACTTGGCTTAGAGTCTAATGAGTCAATTACATTCTGATACCTTATCAAAGATAAACTCCATAGCTTCACGAAAATTTTCCACATAGTTTTTCCACTATGGGAAATGAATGCATTATGTGCATTAATGGAGTTGTATTTTTCAGGTGCTCCTTGATTACGATGGGGATATCATAAGTTAAACGTAACACGAGTTGAGGAGTTTAATGAGTGTTTGGATAGAATGGTTTTGATAAATAAAGATAGATTAGTTAATTTTTAAAACACTTACACTGAACTACAGTTGGCCAAAATCATTAACACAAAGCTTATAACAAAGTGTTAAAACACCTCACGTAATTCAGTGAGTAATGGAATGAAAGTGAAAAGCAAAAGCAAAACACTTAGTCTATTGGTGAACTCAGGGCACTAGCATAGCTGCTAATGCTAACCACAGTGTGTAGCATGAAGCATGAAGTTCCTGTTTCCCTTTCGATTGGCAGTCAATTCAACCCTTTTTCGGACCCATGGAGACTTATTTACAATAAGAATACAGCACTGTAGATGAAAAAATAAAGGAAGACACGATGTAAATAACGAAGATCTTCACTGAGCAACGGCTATTGTGAACCTGAATCACTGTGTACTGATTCGTGAATCATGAATTGTGAATACAAGTGTAAGCAAGTGCGCCGAGTACTGAGCAAAATCTTATATCTGAAACAATCTTATATTAAGTGTGTTTCCTGCAGAGGTTGTGTATTTTCTTAAAAAACAATTAATTTGACCAGGGGTGCACAAATTTTTGTGTAAGACCGTACATATGCTGAATAACCTAGGTTCCTATATCAGAGTAGATAGTAGTACATAGTGTAGCACAGGATATAAGAGTACACAGTTTACATGAGCACTTAAATGATCAGAGCAATCAAATCATGTGTGTTACGTACCTGGTCAGGAAGGCTATTGGACAGGATGTCCACCTGGAGCGAGATGGTGTCAACAAAACTCTTCCTCCGAGTCAGCCGGTCTTCATCTATTTATCAATAACAAACAAAACTGTGCTGTATGAATAAAGTAAGGATAAGTATTTGGCTAGTGTATATATATATATATGTATATATAAATAAAACATTACAGTAATCCAAAAGGTTATTCTGCAGTCATCTCCACAACTTTAAATATTACTGTAAAGCACAATTTAAAAAAAATCCAACTTAACCTAACAGTCTGTCACTATAGAACAACTCACCAGGCCATCAATCCAATAGAGAGCAGCATCACAGCAAAAGCATCAGATTAAAAATGAATAAACACATATAGAATTTTATTAAGTTGCATGTACTACTTCAGTTAAGAGATCTGATCCACATCTGTGCCAAGACCACCAGACATTATCAGGATATCATCATACCATCATACTATAGCATGGCCTATGGTTGAAGGGTAAAACAGGAAGCAAGAGATCAGGGTCACAGTGGTGCTAAGTTGCTAATGCCAACTTCAATTAACTGAGGATCAGCCTGCAGCAGCTACTGTTTATAACTACAAGCACTTTATAAACTGCTACATATACCTCTGGATGTCTGTCTGCACCTGTTCAGAATCTTCCCTACTGTGTAAAGCACTGATGAGGGCACATGCACAGAGACAGAGAGAGAGACAGAGAGAGGCAGAAGGACAGGTGGACAGAAAGACAAACACAGACAGAATGACAAACAGGAACACATACAAAAGAGAGCAGACTTGGGAAACCACAGAGATAAAACATTTAGCGGATATAAAAGATGTCTTATGTATTATGTACATGTATTCAGTTTGGTATCATTAACAGTGCATTTTCATTTAGCCACTCAGCTCTCATCCAGAGTGATTTCCAACTAGGCCTGATATATTACACACATAAAGTTTTGAAAAAGAACACACGTATATCAATGCTGTCCTTCACAGAGTCCAAAACTGACGGACCGCAATGCTGCGTAAAATTTTTAATCAGAGCCTGTTCTAATTTCTGTGTTATTCAGCCGCGTTAAAATCCGGCTGACCAATCAGGGCTCGGTTGTCACTCGTGTCTTTTTTTTTTAAGTTGAAGAAGGCATAAAAGTGCTTTTTCTGCTGTCTTTAAAAAGGACACTCTCAGAGGCTACTTTTGGTTAGAGTACCTCTTGGTGAGAGAATGTTGACTGCTAAACAGGCCTCTATGATGCACTCAAAGACATTTTGCCCAGTTGACAGACATTGAGAGGAGACATCGTTGGACTGAGGATGGTCATTTTGACAAACTGCCTTTGTTTGTAGTTGTGTCATAAACAAAAAAAACTGGACTGCTATGGACTGGGACTGTATTGTCTCTAGCGACGAATCCAGGTTCTGTTTGGGATCTGACGATGGTTGGGTTCGAGAATCCTGCCTTTGTTTTAAAGCAACACACTACCCGAACTGTTGGTGTAATGATCTGGGGAGCCATTGTATAGCAACAGTCAACTAGTAATGATAAGACCCGTGGGGTCAAAATAATCATGAGAATGGTGAGCAAAAATCCAAGAACTACATGGAGGGACCTGATGAATGACCTGTAGAGAGCTGGGACCAACGTAACAAAGGCGACCATCAGTAACACACTACGCCGAGAGGGACTCAGAGAGTGTCCCCCTGCTTAAGCCAGTACATGTCCAGGCCCAGAGAGCATATGGATGATCCAGAAGAGGATTGGGAGAATATTGTGTGGTCAGATGAAACCAAAATAGAACTTTTTGGGAAAAACTCAACTGGAGGAAAAAAGATGCTGAGTTACATCCCAAGAACACCATACCTACTGTGAAGCATGGGGGTGGAAACATCATGCTTTGGGGCTGTTTTCTGCAAAAGGGGACAGGACGACTGATCCGTGTTAAGGGAAGAATGAACGGGGCCATATATCATGAGATTTTAAGCCAAAACCTCCTTCCATCAGTGAGAGCACTGAAGATGGAACGTGGCTGGGTCTTCCAGCATGACAATGATCCCAAACACACCGCTCAGGCAACGAAGGAGTGGCTCCGTAAAATGCATTTCAAGGTTCTGGAGTGGCCCAGAACCGGCCTCATAGAAAATTTGTGTAGTTCGTGTTGCCCAGCGAGAGCCCCAAAACATCACCGCTCTAGAGGAGATCTGCATGGAGGAATGGGCCAAAATACCAGATACAGTGTGTGTAAACCTGGTGAAGACTTACAGGAAACGTTTGACCTCTGTCATTGCCAACAAAGGTTATGTTAAGTATTGAGTTGAACTTTTGTTATTGACCAAATACTTATTTTCCACCATGATTTACAATTAAATTCTTTAAAAATCCTACAATGTGATTTCCTGGATTTTTTTTCTCATTTTGTCTCTCATAGTTGAAGTGTACCTATGATGAAAATTACAGACCTCTCTCATCTTTCGAAGTAGGAGACCTTGCACAATCAGTGGCTGACTAAATACTTTTTTGCCCCACTGTATACTAACCAAAAGTAGCCTCTGAGAGCCTTTTTATAGAGCACCAGTGGAGGAACCTTTACATCCAGTGTCTAATCAGAACACACCTGTAATCATTTACATATCTGTCTGAGACAAAACCGCATGCCGAGTTTTGCAGCAATCCCACATTTCTATCTGGGTGCTTTATTTATTTATTTTTGGCAATTATTACTTACATAATTCATGTCGGAATGACAGAAATCTAGTACGAACTTTTTCGGTGAGTGTTTCTACTTTTATAAAAGTATTGCTGTATAGTAAAGTACTGTTCTAAATGTTTTCAGATTGTGCTTTAATTAAGCAATAATACACGAGAGGGAGTGATTTAATGTGAGATATTCTCACTTTAAGCACGACCTTGAGTGTATTATTGTGATTATACCACAGTTCCTTTATCGCCATTTATTGTTAGATTGTAAGATAAAGAGGACAGAAAAAACTGATTTGTTTATTAGCTTTCTGTGAGGTAAAATGGTTCCATTCTATCGTTACCCCGCGGCTAAGCCCTTCAGTCATTAAAGTCAAGGAACAAAATGACCAATAACTGTTTATTATACAGACAATAAACACAAATATATCAATTGGTAAGTTTTAATTTATTAATAAGAAAGTTTATTTACATTCAGAAAATAAAATAGGTGGGGTTTTAAGGCCGGCTGTTACTAAGATCCACTATTCTATCGACTGAAGCAAATCGGAGTGAGATCCCGGTGTTATAACCAAAGTCTAGGATTTTGATTTTGATTAGCGATTATAAATTTCTATGATGAAGCTCTTAATGTTAATCTTATCAGTCAGAAATGTAAGGGCAGAGTTACAGAGCATCAGCAGCTTCTCAGAGCTGGACTTGCTGTTAACAGTTAACATACCAGATCAATGAACGCCCGATCAGCCGTGGATGGTGTTTAATGAAAGATGCAGAGTTTAAGTCCAGCAAACGACGTCTTTGTGAGGGATGAAGCTGATTCAGTTCATTTGTTGATGGGACTAAAACTGACCTTCAGTCTCGTTGCTCTTCAGTCGAGCTGTGAATCCATTAAGAGCCCGGGACATTTGATTTTAAGGACTGACTTCGTTTCGCTTTTCCAGAGCTTTTTCAAATACTAAAGGTGATAAACCTTTGGCTCAGGTGGTCATTAATAGCTTCATCTTCCAAATTTAAATCATTTTCAAAACCAATAGATTTTCTAAACTAATTATAGCTTTCATTTCGGCAGTGTTTTACTCATTCCAACTTGTTTTTTAGGGTGGACATCGTTGCTAGGTTACATGCGTACACCATGGAGACCGTCGATCAGAGAGCTGTTATCGTGCAATAATAGGACGGCTGGAGCGTGTCTCAGCCAATCAGAATGTGTGGTCGGAACTAACTGGTATAATTAACATTATTGTTTAAAATAAAACACCATGTGCAAAGTATTTAAACTTCTATGTGACTGTGGCTGGTAAATGTCCATTTCAGCTAACGCCCTCGAACGCATCACGGATTTGCAATGGCTCATACCTGTATTTAATTTAAATGCAACAAACAGAACATGAATTGTGTGTTTTCCTTGAAAAACCGAGGATACAACAACATTAACTTTAAAGAAAGTACTTTGCTCTTTAACTTCAGAATGCATAAAAGAATAAAATGTACCCTCTCCCTCACTTCACATGTAATCAGTCAAGCTGAGATTTGCTTTTATGCATACGAAGGTAATATAGCCAACATCTCAGCATGGTGCTATCTGCATGCCTAAAATCATCCCACACGTGCCTCAATCGGTGTTCCACAATCTCAGATAGACTTTCTTATGTGGTTTCTCATACTGTATGATATAAAACTACAGGCTACAGCTGTTTATGGAAAGTAGCACGTCATTTAAAAATAAAACCATAGCGTCATTTTCAGTGAACACAAAGTAAGTGATATTGACCAAAAAAACAAAAAAACCCAATATCATCTTGATATTTTCTGGGATTTTTTGATAACGATAACATGGTTATACTGCAAAAAATGCATAGTGTATATTCTCTAATAGTCCAAATTATTCAAACTCATCTCTCTGGCACCATGTCTTTTTAATTTGTGACAGCATTTGCTATGTCTTGCCATCTGTTGTTTTTCATGTCATAAGGCACTTTTTTGCAGAATGACTCCACTAAGGTTTGCTTAGTGTGTTTTTGTACTGGTACCTTGGCTGGTTTAAGCCTGAAGTTTGTCTTAATTTCATAACCAATTTCTGACAGTTTGTAGATTGTCTGTATTTTGTCTCCTGGTGCAGTTTGTTCACTCATTTTTAACTTCAGTCATGAATTGTTAGGTACAGAACTAGCTTGATTTGTGGTGCGGTGAACATGGAGCCTGTATAACACACAGTATGCTGGCTAAACGATACAGCGAACACGTGAACTCTTAAGGCGTGTTTTTTCCACAATGTGTGTTATACTTGATAATGTCAGATCACACAGAATTACAACAACAGTTAAGATATTAACGTATAAGATACACATCACACACCCTTAATAGGCACTACTGTCTAAAATTGTGTTTTGTCATAGCAGGTAGCTGGTAACTTACTTTTTAAAGTAAGTGTGTGCAGCAGAAGTGAAACAATTTGTCAGACCAGCAAGTAAAAGGGAGCAGGTCAAAGGTGCTGAAACTAAAAACCTGACAAACCATCTATAGATCCACCACCCCACCCAATACGACAAACTTCATGGGTGCCTGATTTACGGAGGATTTTGGGAGAGAATCTAAATATCCACATGACTGTACCAGATGGCTCATTTGAACTGACAGTGTGACACATTTTAAAGCCAAATAACTGCTGCCACAGTAGAGAAACAGGTTGCACAGAAATGCTACAGAAATGTGACAACCAGTTCAACTGCCATGAAGAAATTCCAAAACTGCAACTCCTAACTTGTCCACCAAGTGAATGGGGACATTTTCAAGGATTTAAAATCGAGCTATAACAGTAATAAAAAAAACAATTAAATAATTAATCTTAATTGTATGTATAACAATGAATAATCAGTTAAACTTTCAAGATTGGAACAGTGTACAATAGGGGTTTCACACAGAGTAATATTGTTTTTTCCTATATGGGGGTTTCAATACGATATGAGCTGTGAATCAAATACATTAAGATTTTATTAAAAAAAAAAAAACCTTTACTGGGCTGTTCGTCAACCGGCACTACTGAGATGCAGTCATCTGCATAGCATTAAAGCCAGCCATAGTTCTGGACCAACAGTTCAGGCATGCTGTAGTTACACATGCGACATCTAGAGGCAGACTGTGTAATATTTAAGGAAAGAGCATACAACCTCATCACAGAGCTTTTAAACATTGGGCCGCATCAGAAACAGGTAAGCATGATGCTGTTTTTGTTAATGTGAGGAAATAGAAACTCAAATATAATGTGGACTGTGGTAGCCTAGCGGGTAAGGTACTGGACTATGGACCAGAAGGTCCAGGGTTCAAATCCCACGTCTGTCACTGTTGGGTCCTTGAGCAAGATCCTTAACCCACAATTGCTTGGATTGTAAGACTGTATCAATTGTAAGTCGCTCTGGATAAGGGCGTCTGCTAAATGCTGTAAATGTAATAAATAAGCTTTGATAATTTATCTCTATAGTGCAAAGCTAGAGAGAATATGGAGACAAATCCTTAAGAACAGAGGGTGGACCCTGAGGTGCCTGGACCATGCCCTTCAAAAAAGAAATCAGCAATGGCAGAGCTCTTTGGTGATTTTTTTGAACCCCACCAAAGCAAGCCATGCTCCAAGCTTGCAGAGCAGGAAGTTGTATTGGCCTCCTTGATCTCTACATTAAAAAAGAAATTCAAATCAAATTTCTTTCTTCATTTTGTATCGAATCTATCTTATCATCTAGCAAAACCAGCAATGCGTATCGTATCGTGAAATTTATGTATTGTTGCACCCCTAGTGTACAATGTACAGTCTCAAGGACATAGCAGTGGGAGTGCTGGGGTTTGAACCCTGGACCCTGTTCCATAGTCCATTAAAGCAGTATATTAACTGCTGCATCCCCACAGCACAGTCTTTAAATTAGCAAATATTTTAATTGCGTCAAATCTAACTTGTCTAGTATCAAATAGTGGAACATTTACCTTTTTAACTCCCAGAAAGTAACTTGAACATTTACATTAGGTCCATAAAAAGAATGAAGTGTTGGGTTTATGATGTCTGTATGATATTACAGAAACTATTGCACACCCTAAGGATACATTATTGTATAAAGGATTGGCGACGTAATATTCAGTCTGCTGAGAGAATGGATTAGGTAGTTGAATATACAGTACTTTGCAAAAGTCTTTTTGTTTTAGAAATGATATAATGGACATATAGAACTATTCCTCAGTCTCTATTACTATACAACCATTTGAGAAATTTGTATGCAGTATTAAAACCTGAATATTACAGAGGCAGTATGGGGTGACCTGAACAGAGTAAGAAATAAACAGCAACCTACATCTAAATAAGAACTCTGAAAGTTCTGAAATAAGCCTGGTATAAACCAGAAGATTACTTCAGAAAACGTCAGGACAGTCTTCCCAAAAAAGTTACTTAGTGCCAAGGGAGGGCACACTAAATACAGACATTTGCCTGTTGAAGCCATTTTGTTCTGAAAATTCATTCATCATTCATTCATTCATTCACTCACTGTCTAATCCTAGTCAAGGTCATGGGAAAGCTGCTGTCTAGCTGGCAGCACAGGGAGCAAGGCAGGACCGACCCTAGACAGGGCGCCAATCCATCTTAGCGCACATACACTCACACACACATACACACTGACACACTAAGGGCACTGTAGGAGGAAACAGGAGTACCCGCAGGAAACCCACAAAGACTTGGGGAGGACATGCAGACTGCATACAGGCAGAGTCAGGGGTGTGGGATCGAACCAGGGATCTCTGAGCTGTGAGGTGACGGTGCTAACCTTATGAAAATTGTAGAATTTTATTTAGTGTACATATTTCCTGTATTTTCTGTTTGTATATTAATAAAAAGACTGAAACTTAACTATAATTGGTCATTACTCCATTGCTAAAACAACAAATCTAACGGTGACCTAAGACTTTTGCACAGTACTTTATATAACAGCATTTTACTTTTGTTTTTCACTGTCTATGGGGCAACTAGCTAGGGTTAGCTTTCTAGCACAGATAGGCAGGTCGGTTATGCCAGGCAGAAAACCAACAAAATTAGCAAATGTACAGCTTGATCTTCATACCCTAAAGCTTTTTACGAATGTTGGAACACATTTTTAAAGCTGCTAAAGAAAGATTGAATAAAAACGTAAATTCAGTCAGAAATAAAAAGCTAATTTATGGCTAGCTGCTAGCTTCACTAAAATGGAGAGCTAAATCCTCTAATCTCTCAGTGAGCAGGTTAGCTGAATTACAATGGTGATAATGACTTCAGCTAATTTAAAGCTTTACTCACGCGTATTTTCATTTATATCCTTTCCAACATAAGCTTCAGGGGAAGCAGTTGCTTAATGAGATGAATTAACTTAATTCAGCGTAAGTAACTGGGCTGGAGGTCTGTCTCTGCTTTTACAAGCCAGCCGGAATATTTTTGAAATGTTCTAGAAAAAGTTTATACTGGACACATACACTCATCCAATCTAAAATACAAATGACGACACAACTCATGTACTATATATGTGAGTGTGTGTACCTGTAACTTGTGGTATGTACGGCACAGCGAGGCGCTCTGCATTGTATCCGGGTCCAGAGAGAGCTTCAGCAAGCTCAGCCGTCTGAAAATACAGGCCACTGCCGTCCCGGTCCAAAGACTCTGGTAGACTGAAAAGAATAAAGTGCATAGACTTCCTCAAACAACAACAAAATACAGATTCATTGGTTGCAGAAAAATCTAAGAAATGATGTCGTCCTGTCAAAACACTGCTAACAGTCTCACGCACACACACACGCACACACACACACCTTTTACTGTATACTCACACGCACTTTTCTCGGAACACATGTTCAGGTAGCAGGTAGGGAGCATCCATGTTCCTCAGCTCAATAACCTATGATCAGAGGGAATGTTACCCGGTGTGTGTGTGTGTGTGTGTAGATTTGATTTGCTATTCCTAACTGAATGAGCTTAATGATGTTTTAATACAATTTTCTGCACCAGAGTCTGCACTGTTACGTCTAGCATCACAACTGTATTACAGCTAATGTATCTGGCAAAGGTACAGTGGTACCTCGGTTCTCGTCGTTAATTTGTTCCAGAAGGCTTGTCAAGAACCGAAAACGACGAGCACCGAGCAAATTTTTCCCATAAGGAATAATGTGAATTGAATTTATCCGTTTCAGATCCCCAGAAAATCCATATAAGGCATCATATGCATTAATGGAGGTGTATTGTACAGGTGCTCCCTGAATTATGAAGGGGATATGTTCCGACAAATCCAGCACGAGTTAAATGTAAAATGAACTGATAAGATTAATGAATGTTTGGTAGAGTGATCAATACTGTATCATAGCAGTAATGATGTCAACGTTTAAAACAGTTATTAACCTACATTTGGCCAAAATCATTAACACAAAGCTTATTTTATAATAAAGTGCTAATAAGTCTCATGTAATTTAGTGAGTAATTGATTGACTTACTCTACTGGTGAACTCTGGGCGCTAGCATAGCTGCTAAGCTAACTGCAGCCTGTGTTCTGGAGCATTCAATTCCTGTTTTGCTTTCGATTGGCTCTTGTAAACTAACCTTTTTAGGACCCATGGAGATTTATTTGCACTAACAATACAGTACTGTAGATGTAAAAAAAAAACAAGCTACACACAGCAGAGATCTTCTCTGATCAGTGATATTGTGAACCTGAATCACTGAGTCACTGTGTACTAAATCATGTATCGTGAATTGAGTTTCGGCTGCAACGAGTCACGCAGCTCAACTCATACAAGTTTAAGCAAGTGCGCACAGTACCGAGCAAACGAGGAGAACCCATACAATTTTTTCTAGTCAAAGTGCATCGAGAATTGAATTCGATGAGTTTGAGGTGGTCGAGAGCCTAGGTACCACTGCATATGGGTTAAGTAGGTTAATTACTTTAATTAGAAGAATAATAACCCATTGATAATGGCAATGGGTACAGGCATAATAACTTGTTGTTTTAATGTGTGAGCTGGCATTATCGATTATGTCGCTCACTTTGCAAAAAAAAAAAGTCAAAAATATGTCTTTTAAGATTTCACATATTCAAATTCCAAAATTCCAAGAACTGGATACCGATTAAAAACAGAATTTCGACTACACTTATTGGTTCCTGCTAACGCATTTCATGGTTCAAATACACAGCCGTGATTAGTGCAAAGACATGTCTAAGGAGGCATCTATCTGCCAGGACCAGTGCGTTGTGCAATATGTCGTCACATAGTTTATCTACTAACAATTGGTACAGTCTTACAATCCAAGCAATTGCGGGTTAAGGGGCTTGCTCAAGGACCCAACAGTGGCAGCTTAGCAGAGGTGGGATTTGAACCCTCGACCTTCTGGTCCAGAGTCCAGTACCTTACCCACTAGGCTACCACAGTGGTTTTATGGAAAAAAAAAAAAAAAAAAAAAAAAAAAAAAAAAAAAAAAAAAACAAAAAAAAAATTTATATATATATATTTATTTATTTATCTTGATATCTAAACATTTGGGACTTTATTCACCATTTTGGAATCTAAACTTGGAATCGAAAAAGAACTGAAATCCAAAAGCAGAATACTCTGGAGGCAAGAATGGAAGTGAATTCACACATGTATGTTCCAATACAAAAGGTTGTTTGTAGGTGCAAAGGGGGAACTAACTCCATATTTATTTGATGCATGTTGTCAAGCGTCCACAAACATTTACCACACACTGTTAGTTAAAAACAAACCCTATTAATAGTTTAATCCCTAAACATGTATTCTGTACTGTAGAGTTTATAGCAATAAAATGATGTATGTTAGGGTGTATATATACCTTGCTGACATGCTGGCAGAAGGCAGGGTTTTTGGCAATCAGTTGGCTGAGAAAGTTTTAAGGTAGGCCGCAACCAGTGCCATGATTCGCACAGCGAATAAACATTGGCATGTTCTCCTCATTAAGTAATGCCATTTCCTGCAAATCAATCACAATACCTGTCACAAAACATTAGACACTGCAAACTATGTATGAGTGTGTGGGCACAAATCAGTCAGCTTTTCCGTAAATGTACCACCTGGGGACACTCAAGCCCCTCCAGGAAGGAATTGAACCCAGCCCTCCCAGTGGTGCCACTCTAAGCAGCTGGCTCTACTCGCTGTGCCACCAGAGCTGTTAATGCTTTGTGCTCGTGCTGATCCATCATCAATCTGCTTCTCTACTTTGTGTTTAATAAAATGTTCTGTCTGTTTTTCTATGGATCTCATTACAATTGGTCTCAACTGGGAAAGTAATATATGGGTTAAATACGATGATATGTTAATAATAAAGGTTAATAACAGTATTGGTTTTACGTTTAAGTGCTGTTTAATGTCCTATCAACGTCCATTCACTTTAATAAAAGAGGTCTTAACAATTCTAACAAATTATGGAAATTTATAGGAAATAAAAATGTCTTTAAACAAAATTTTAAAAAAGTTTACTGACATTATTATTTATGTCATACTTTGATGTTTTATTGACCTATTTTGTATTGAATGCATTTTCACCAATATTGATTTACTTTGTGTTAAATTCTTGCATATTCTTGTCTGTGTTGCAATTTTTAGGCGTCTCAATTTTTTCTGCCTAAAGGTTGTACTCTGCTTAAAGGTGTACAGTGTTTAAAAGGTGATACTGCATTGCCTGTTCTGAAAATTTGTGTTTCTTCAAATGGACTCATTCCCTCTTGGTCATGTGCAGCCAGCAAGTTATGTTTATTCATGTTGATATTGCATTGTTTGTGCTGATGTTTTGGTTCTACGATGTGTGTGAGATTGTTAATATGTGCCATGTATTTGTCGGTATGTATTTGAACACTTTGACTGTGCCTTTGGTCATTGTGAAGAGCAATAAGTGCAAAAGAAGAATAAATCCATCAGTAACTGAAGAACCACGGTGTTGTGTATATGCATGTAACCACAGTGTTGTATAACAGTTTAGGCTTTGGATGTCGTGTAGGTGGCAGTGTTCCACGTGTGTTATCAGTGGTATTTCTGATACACTTACATATCGTTTTCTAAACAGCGCATGCCTGTATATATTCGTGTGTGTGTGTGCGCACCTGCAGGGCGAGCGACAGACGTATGAGGTCTGTGACCACATCCTCATTGGCCAGCTCTATAGTGATCAGAGCAAGAGCAGTAAAGAGCAGTTCAAAATTCTTCTGCACATTATCCTCCTCCTTGCAGCCCAGATAAATATGCCTGTACAACTGCTGCCCATGCTGTAAAGACAGAGACAGACAGAAGGACATGTAGATCAATAAGTTTGTATTGCCATTTTAGCCACATTTCACTTTCTCAACTAAGCCATTACAACTAAGCCATTACAGAATTTGTTGCTCTGACATTGTTAGACAGATTTGACTCAAAATGATCATCACTAAATATACACCCATCATCCAGTATCATGTGTGATATCATGTCCTGTTTGCTTAATAATAAACCAGAGGTCACAAGATACAGATAGGGATCAGTAAAACTAGAAATCTGATTATGGGGAACGTTAGAATTTTATATTTATGTTAGAGATGCACCGATTACAATCTTCTTTGGTTGATTCCAATTTTTTAAATATATGACAGGCTGATTCTGTCCGATTCTGATTTTCTGTCTACGAATGATAAAAGACAGCATACAAAAACATTTGTTAAAGAAAGACAGCTTTAGCTTTGGTGTTGGCCACACAAATGTCAGTCAGTGCAAACTTGCTCAAATTGTACTTTATTAGAGGCTTGATGAGAGCCTTTTACCAGTTAGTGCAAGGGTACAAGTACAAGCAAAACGTTGAATTGCAGCTCACCCACTCAGGTAGCAGCGTTTACCAAAACACATATACTGTAAGGCACTGAATGCAGGAAAAAGCACATTCTTACCGGGTGTAAATCGTACAACACAATTAAGAACACGCACTGTGAGCTTTTATCAACTAATAAAAAGATATACACAAATAAAAAAAGATCACAGACGCACAAGAACCCTGTAACAAACAGACCATCGAGCCACATGCTAAATATTGGGACCAGGAAACAAACACGGAGCGACACAGCATTAACTGTTTAAGTTTAAAGCTCCTTACACATATGAATTGAATTCTGAATTAACGTTACTCAAAGCACTGTGCTGCTTGTGTGTGGCTGTGTTTGTGACGAGGTCAGCGTCAGAAGTGTAGGCTTAACGTGACCAGCACAGAATCGGTTTTATGAAACTGATCAGCCTTTCCCCGTCCAATTCCAGACACCGACCAATCGATCGGTGCATCTCTAATATATATATGCAAAAATATGGATTAAAACATGAACAGATGTTTACGTACAATCTGAAAGTAGACAAAAACAATTACACAAATGCCATTCACTGTTATATAACACTGTATCAGTTTCCTCAAAAAATAAATGATCAAGTACAGTCTAACCTCTTTACCTCAACAACCTCATCCCTTGCCACCTGTGATGGCAGGATGGATTTCCCTCCATGCATTTTACATTTTACCTCAAAAAAGCCACCAACCTACCTCTCACCCTTGCCAAGCATAAAACTGTGAACAAATGGCATTGCAATAAATTCTAACCCAATAAGTCACATGTTTCAGGACCATCAGTAGGTGGGACCATTTAATCGGCAGATGATGTACCGCCCCCGTCTGTTATCAGAGATGTTATATAAGGAGACTGGTCACTGGTTGAAATGCGAATGGGAATGTAGGACAGAAGCCTCACCCCATCAATAGAAGGAACCAATTGGCATATTAGTAAATGTGTAGGAGAGGGTGGCGGCAAATCTTGGCCCCTCTGTAGTGGCGGGATGCGCATGCGCAGTAGTCAGAATAAGCTTAAAAAAAAAAACAACAACATACTTTTCTTGTGTTATTTGAACTGCTGTCTTTGAAATGTGCTATACAAATAAACTTGTCTTGTAATCTGGAAATAACTGCCCGGTGGTGTTACCAAGATGATGGTGGAGTGAACAGACTTATCCTATAACGACTTTGCTGTTGTTCATCGCAAATGGACTATTTCTCAAATTTGCGTAAATGAACAGAAATTGTACACGTGTACATTGTAAATGTGATTGTACGATCACGCAGGCTGCTCAGTAAAACATATTAAGTCAGCATCAGGTATGAATGTCTTTGAATGTCTTTTTTGTAACCTCGCCGCCAAACTTGCCTCTCGCCGAAAATAGCCATGAAGACTGTACAATATTTTTGTCTCATTTGTTTAACTGGGATCTCTAGATCTACTTTTAGGTCACATTTATGCAGAACATTTTCAGTCACCATTGTTAGTAGAGCCTTTAATACCTACGTTCCTGTTAAACACTGAACAAATAACCCCAATGATGAAATGTTACCTAATAAAGAGCATACAGCAGGTCAAATGCACTGAAGACTGCTGGACATTGGCCAACTTCACACAAGGCCATCTTCATAAGGCCACACTAACATTACTAAGCAACAGTGTGTTTCTTCTAACAACAGATGGATGCTTAGTGCCCTGGTTACAAAAATGCAAACAAGTTTTGCTGTCCAGAGTAAAAGGCAGAGCATTCATCTAAACATTACATCCCAAAACATGGGTATTAGTATGTCTGTGGTCTCCATTTGCTGCTACAACAGCCTTACTCTTCTCAGAAGGCTTCCAATTGGAACATGACTGTGAGGTCAGGCCCTCATGCTGGACTATAAGCCCTGACTCACTTCATGCCATTCATCTCAAAGGTGTCTGGTAAAGTTAAGGTCAGGATTCAGAGTGCTAGCCAACTTCTCCATCAAAGTTGGCAAACCACTATTTTGTGTTTTAGGACAGCAGAGCAGAAAGCTGAAAACTGACATGTTGGACAGTTGGAAGGCTATGCAAGTGTCATATTGAGCCTAGCTGAGGTGTTCAGCACAACCCACACAATACGAAATAGACTGTCAAATTCACTTGAAAGCCAAAGTCGGAAGCCATCATAGCCTTGCAAATGAATCATAGGTAAAAAAGACTGGTGTTAGGACTTACAGCAGGCAGGAAACCCCTGAGGACGGGGCATTATTCAAAATACAAGGAAGTCGTGGGTGGTACAGTTGCAGATGTCCGATGCATAAATGTCCATGTTGAAATGTGATTATGCTTATCATTAAGAGAAATCTTACAAAAGAGTGGCAAGCTGTTATAGCAGCAAAGGGGTGACCAACTAAAACCCAAACAGAAAAATCTGGGATTGGTAAGAAAATTGCAATAAATCAGGACTCTTCCATGCACTTTGGCTTATATATCATTGCAGACAGTATGAACCCAGGATTAATGTTTTCTTGGTCAACTGAATTTCATTTGTTAATAACAAATATTCTGCATTTGAGGCCTGCAAAATCACATCATATTTATTTTTTAATTAGTTATAGCCATAATTTGCAATTACCCAGCTTTTTTGGAATGTGGTTGAGACCTGAAAGGCAGGATGGGTGTTTCTTAGGCAAAAAATTAAGTTGATCAGACAAAAACAGTAAATATCCTTGGATAGATCATTACTTGCTTTGCAAAATTAAAATAAAAGTCAAAGGAAAAGGAACTGCATTAGTTTTATTTGCGATTTCCATACTGTCCAAAACTTCTTCTGATTTGGACTTGTATATTAAGACTAGGAATTTAGAATGGAGCATGTCACAAAAGCTCCTGTGGTGTCCCAATACTTTTGTCCATACAGCGTTGTAGTTAAAAGACGGCAAGATATATAATATGATTGTTTCAACAACGTCAAGATCTAGAAACATGTGGTGCTTAAGTGAGATGACCTGTAACTATACCCATTTGAAATTAAATGTAAAAACTCAAAGAAAAATCTGTACAAAAAGTGGCTAAAAAGGGTGTGGCAAAAATTAGAAAGCCATCAAAATCAATGATGACATTGCTCGAGGTTACACTACTATCCACCTTAGGATGCTGAATCAATCCACTATTGAAAAGCATTTGAGCTACTTTTAGTCAGCAGCCATCAAAACTGTCAAATGTGTTACTTCCTTCCTCCATGCTTATTTGTTTTGCCCGTACTGCTCTAACTTAATGCCCTTTGCATGTGCCTGTTGTGGCACTGTAGCTTTCTGTGCAGCTCCTGTACTTTAATGATCCTGATGAAACAATTCTTCGACTGATGGCTTCATTAAACAATTAGTTATTGTAAAATTTCCCTCGCTACAGGACTTCTGAATCTCAAGCTCCCGGTAAGAGCTTCCTTTCCATAGCAGAACATTTCAGAGAATTTTTTTTTTGTTTTTTTTTTTTTTATGCTAGATGTGGTCAATGGTGTAACTTTTCATATAAATGACATCTTGTTGGAGATCTTCTCCCTCTTTATTTTTAGAGAAGCCAACATAGGAATAACTGCAAAAAGAGAGATGAGATTAGTTGCCTATGGTTAAGGATACTCAAAAACTGATGCAAAAGGATTCAACGGTGTTACCTGATCATTGGCTTGGGGGATGGGGTTGTGGCCTGGGACAACAGCTTTTTATAGGGTTGTAACTAAACTTATGTTAGGAGTAAATATAAGATAATAATCATATAACATTATATAATTAGATTCACCGATGTAAAACAACTTAGCAGGGGTGATTGTTTGTGCTTGACTCTGCACCGCTCTCACTAGCTTTAGATTAGCTCAGCCTCCCTTGAATTTGTTTGCTTTTGTGTCAAACTCTGCATAAGTCAAGCGGACCGCGTGATGCTGTTTTAAACGTCTTATAAATTTGTGTTATTCCGCGTTCATTCTATGTATTAGGAGGAGAAATGATCCAGTATTTTTTCAAATATTGAGTGCAAAGTATGGTAACCTCTTAGCATTACCAGTAAATTTGAAAGGTGAAATTAGTCAGGTGTTGTCATCCTATTTTTGAAATCAGGTGTAGAGTCGGGCACCCTGTTTTTTAAAGAACAGGGCTGTCTCAGTGACAGTCGAGTATTCTACTTCACAAGAAACGTTGTAGAGTGGACGCTTGAATATCATGGCAAAACAAAGGAGCTTATGGAGGACCTCAGAAAAAGAGTGTTGATGCTCATCGGCTGTGAAGGAAAAGGTTTACAGAAACATCTCTAAAGAGTTTGGGACTCCACCAGGTCAACAGTCAGGACAGATGTTTGTACAAATGGAGGAGGAAATTCAAGAGCAGTTACCTCCCAGGAGGGGTCGACAAACAAAGATCACTCAAGAGCAAGGCATAGTAATAGTTGGCGAGGTCACAAAGGACCCCAGGGGTAAACTTCTAAGCAAACGAAGGCCTTCTCACATTGGTAATGTTAATGTTAATGAGTCCACCATTCAGAAGAAACATGAACAACAATGGTGGTGCCTGGCAGGGTTGCAAGGAGGGAAAGCACGCTCTCCAAAAGAACATTGCTTGCTCGTCTGCAGTTTGCTAAAATCCCGTGACAACCAGAAGGCTATTGGAGAACTGTTATGACGGATTGAGACCATAATAGAACTTTTTGGTTTTAAAGAAAGCGTATGTTTTGGGAGAAAAGGAAAACACAATGATTCCAGCATAGAACCTTATCCCATCTGTGAAAAATGGTTGGTGGTAGGTAGTATCAGGGTGTGGTCCTGTTTTTGATGCATCTGGGAGCCAGAATGGCTTGAAGTCTGAATTATATTAAGAGAATTGTTAAAAAAAAAAAAAATGTCAGGAACATGTCCATGAATAAATCTCAAGAGAATGTGGTGGGTCAGCAGCAAGACGACAATGGACCCTAAGCACACAAGCCGTTCTACCAAACGAATGGTTAAGAAGAATAAAGGGAATGTTTTGGAATGCCAAGTTCAAAGTGCCTGGACCTTAATCCATGGAAATGCCTGTGGAAGGACCTGAAGTGAGCCGTAATGTGAGGAAAGGAAACCCACCAACATCCCAGAGCTGAAGCTGTTCTGTACGGAGGAATGGGCTACTTTAAGTAAACTTCCTACAAGCCGGTGGGCAGGACTGATAACAGTTACAGGAAAGTGTTTTTAATTGCAGTTATTTCGCCACAGGGGGGTCACACCAGATACTGAAAGCAAGGTTCACATACTTTTGCCACTCACTAATATGTAATATTGGATCATTTTCCTCAATAAACAAATGACCAAGTATAATATTTTTGTCTCATTTGTTTAACTGGGTTCTCCTTATCTACTTTTAAGACTTGTGTCAAAATCTGATGATGTTTTAGGTCATATTTATGCAGAAAGATAGAAAATTTGAAAGGGTTCACAAACTTTCCAGCACTACTGTATATAATCCAAGCAGCACGCTGCAAAAGCTTCCATGCCGGAGACATGGTTGTGTTCAAAATGGATCACTAACCCCTTAGTAGTGTCCCTAGTCCATTACCAGTAATGCGGCATTTAGGGAGACTATCCAGTTGACTGCCTAGGTAGCACTCAGAACACAACCGGAATCTAGAAAGCTTTCTTCTCATAACGTAAGCAAACAAATCCCTTAAACGTGTTTCTTTAACAAACCATAGAGTGCCTGAAACTTGGAATTATAAACTGACCTGAACTGGATTATGAATTAAAGTCAGTAAAAGCACTGTGCTGTTAACGTGTGGCTGACTGGCACAAAATTGATTATACGAGACTGAATGCCTGATCACCGGCTGAAGCTGATCATGCTGAAACTGGCCGAGTCCGTTATAAATATGTATATAATGAAGGCTTTGATTACTACGGGGTTTACTTCACTCCATCAAATTACACAAATCAGAATGCATGTAACAGTTTATCGATAGTTAACAGATGTCATTGTGCAATTTGCAACGTATTAAAAAAAGCTGATGTATTGGTAGCTGATGTTGTATAGTTACTGCATTCATAATGTGGTCATCTCCGATCTCACTTTGCTTTATAATCCATTTCTGTGTTCTGTTATTTAATCTGACGGGGCCTTTCCCAGCTGTTAACAAACTATTTCTAGGTTGTGGTATATGTTATGCTAACTGGCTAGCTAGCGAGCTTTACCCAGCATGCTGATCAGTGATGTAGTTCTACTCAGCACTCAGCAGCACTTCTAATGGTGATAAATATTATATAATTTGTTGCCTATTTGTTAGAGCTGTGTTTCTGCTATGCACCGGTATGGAGGTACACGAAAAACCCATACCATACGGGAAATTAACACCGGTGTACCAGTATATTGACCAACACTAGATGAGCTACTCAAATAAAAGGCACATAGTACAAAATAATTAAATACTGACAAAAGAATCTGATTTTAACAATACAGCTATGCACCATCTAATGCCCATTTGATCAATGTCAAGGTCTTAAAAATTATAATACATTATAACAAGAAAAAAAAAAATCTTGCTTTTAACGTTGTGTACGTAAACAGCTGGTCACCTCAACAGTCAATCCATGCTGCAAATTCACAAGCAGAGGTCGGAGTTTAAGAGCAAAAGTCCATCATTCACTCGAAAGCTCACTATATAACCGGTAGTGTGCTCGTAGGCACAGGTTTGGATTAGAGACTAACTCGGTTGATGTGTTTAGAGACTTCTAACACTCGTTTTAAGTTACTCATGTTTGTGTATGACTTGCCGCTACTTATTTGTAAAAAGCTGTAAATGGAGTTTGTAAGTGCATGTCCTATTATAAATAGTACTCCTTTATTTGTCCCCCTTCATTTGCACTTAGTTAAACTGATAATGGAAAGTAATCTGAATCTATTTCTATATATATTTCTAAATTGTGACTACCTGTGGTTATCTAGTTATACGACGATACTACTGAATTCTCAAACCTAATTAGTAGGTAGGTGTTGATTTATTTTCTGTATCAGCATGACTCTAAAATAGGGGTAAACCACTGTCACATTAATGAGCTCACTATAACAGATCATTTACTTATCATTTCCACAGTAAAAGCTAACTCATGTAACCTAGCCCTAACACCCTCACATTTGTAATTTATGGAAATTCACAATAATTATAGAAAATACAGCAGCGTACTGTTACGACCCTGTCTAAGGGAAAGACAGAACAATTGAGGATGGTATGATGGACCTGATACTTTTGTTTCATGTAAGCCAAAAATGCATTGATAGTAGATAGTAGATGTTCAGTATTATGAACGACATGGAAGATGAGCCAGATGAAAATCAACAAGTGAATGTGAACCAGTTTATGTAGATCTAAGAGAGAATATACAGGTAGTGGGTGGGGGACAAACAAAGCAGTACTACTTACAATAGGACGGGCACACACACTTACAAACACCATTTACAGCTTGTTACAAATAAGCACTACACTTTGATTTTGCTCTTTAACTCCCGCCTCTGCTCGTGGATCTGCAACGTTGACTGGGTTTTGAGTTGAGCAGCAGTTCACAAACAGATTTTAATACTTATTTAAATGTATTATATGTTTTGAGACCATGGCAGTTGAAGTGAATGGATGTTGATCAAAAAGATGTTAAACAGTGCATACTTGTAAATTGATTATTTGGGGACTTATTGAAAAAATAGTACAGACATGCACCCATTCTCATTCTCTCTCCCTCTTGCTCTCACACACGCACACACACGCAGGCGCAGAGGGACGTAGAGATGTACCGGATGCCACGCAGTTTGGCCCTGTTGTCGTGGCGATCAATAATGTTGTGTAGAATCTCAAGGACAAGCTGGCGTAACTCATTATCCTCCATGAGTGAGATAGAGCAGAGAGGCTCCAGAAATGCTGCTGGCAACCCTGCACTCATGGTCTTGCACTTAAAACCAGATGTCACCTGTGGACACACGTGAAGAATTTCATTATATCACACTTATATGTGCGAGACAGCGAGAGAGAGAGAGAGAGAGAGAGAGAGAGAGAGAGAGAGAGAGAGAGAGAGAATTCATATAGGAGGATAAAAGCTCTGCTGTAAATCTGTTTCTGTAACATCATAGGTGCACAAGAAAAACTGGCAAATGTATTTTAAAGACACAGTCAGTGGTATTTGGAAACCTAGCCCAAAACCAGCATGCTCAGCTTGTGGTAGAATATCTGAATATTCGTCAAATTGTGGGATCTTTCTCAGAGGTAACATGGTGAACTGACAAGCAGATATGCTTGCCTTACTTGACTGGCTGGCTGGTGCTGGTTCATAATTAGTTTCTTTTCCCATTTACACAGTCTGGGGCTGCCACAAAGACTAGCCTTTAATCTTTTCGCAAAAACATTACAAGGTCAAACGTATATGAACCTCATTCAAGTGACTGTGTCTGATAAGTCACAATTTTAAAAAGCAAGCCATTTCCATTAACAAAATTGTCAGTCACTCCGAGTATCATTCAGTATGGCACCATCATAGGCGATGCAAAATTTTTTACCCAAAGTGGAAATGTGTAGGAGCAACAACAAACACTGCTCATTAAAAGCTTCACTGGACTGGACAGTGCTGCAGCTGCATAACAGCTTAAATGGATATGGATATACAGTGGGGCAAAAAAGTATTTAGTCAGCCACTGATTGTGCAAGTTCTCCTACATAGAAAGATGAGAGAGGTCTGTAATTTTCATCATAGGTACACTTCAACTATGAGAGACAAAATGACCCAAAAAAAAAAAACATCCAGCAAATCACACTGCAGAATTTTTAAAGAATTTAATTGTAAATTATGGTGGAAAATAAGTATTTGGTCAGTTGGGGCTATCGCTGGGCAACACAGACTTTCAACTCCCTCCACAAATTGTCTATGGGGTTGAGGTCTGGAGACTGGCTAGGCCACTCCAGGACCGTGAAATGCTTTCTACGAAGCACTCCATTGCCCCGAGCGGTGTGTTTGGGATCATTGTTCATGCTTGGGAAAACCAGCACATTCCATCTCATCTTTCACTGATGGAAGAAGGTTGTGGATTAAAAATCTCACAACACATGGCCCGTTCATTCTTCCTTAACATGGATCGTCACCTGTCCCCTCTCCAGAGAAAAACAGCCCAAAGCATGATGTTTCACCCCGATGCTCACAGTAGGTATGTGCAACTCAGCATCTTCTTCCTCCAAACACGACGAGTGGATGGAGTTTTTCCAAAAAGTTTGATATTATACCACATGATATTCTCCCAATCCTCTTCTGGATCCTCCATATTGCTTCTCTGCAAAACTTTCAGACGGGCTGGACAGTACTGGCGTAAGCAGGGGGACACGCTGCACCGCGGATCCGAGTCCCCTTGCCGTAGACGTAGTGTGTTACTGATGGTAGCCTTTGTACTTTGGTCTCAGCTCTCTGCGCATCATTCATCAGGTCCCTCCATGTGGTTCTGGGATTTTTGCTCACCGTTCTCAAGATCATTTTGACCCCACGGGATGAGATCTTGCGTGGAGCCCCAGATCGAGGGAGATTGTCAATGGTCTTGTATGTCTTACAATTGTTCCCACAGTTGAGTTATTCACACCAACCTGCTTGCCTATTGTAGATTCACTCTTCCCGGGCTGGTGCAGGTCTACAATTTTCTTCCTGGTTTCCTTCGACACCTCTTTGGTCTTGAGTTTGGAGTCTGACTGTTTGTGGCTGTGGACAGGTGTCTTTTATACAGATAACGAGGTGCCATTAATACAGGTAAAGAGTGGAGGACAGAAGAGCTTCTTAAAGAAGAAGTTACAGGTTTGTGAAAGCCAGAAATCTTGCTTTTTTGTGGGTGACCAAATACTTATTTTCCACCATGATTTACAATTAAACTCTTTAAAAATCCTACAATGTGATTTCCTGGATTTTTTTTCTCATTTTGTCTCTCATAGTTGAAGAAAGTGTACCTATGATGAAACTTACAGACCTCTCTCATCCTTCCAAGTAGGAGAACTTGCACAATCAGTGGATGACTAAATACCATTTTTCCCCCCACTGTATATAGATCATTAACCCCCCCCCCCCCACACACACACACACACACACACACACACACACACACACACACACACTAGGTTGAACCCAAAGTGCTGTACATAGAGCCGAAAATATAATAGTCCAAAGCTAGCAAAAAAAGAACATAAAAACCATAAACATCAGAACATAACCATGACCTACTCAATCGGCAATTTATAAAGAAAGATACTTATATATAATGTGTGCTACTGAGCAGCTGTGCCTAGTTTGAGCCAGATCCTGCAAGGGTTGTGCCAAATTCGGCACCCTTGCCGCCAGAAGCATCCCCTGACATGCGTGCCTGCAACGACTTATTCTCGAAAACTGAGGTAATCCACTGTTGTGCCAAATTCGGCACCCCTGCCGCCAGAGCAAATTTTTCTAGTCAACGTAAGTAAAGGCGGATTACCTCCATTTTCGTGCAACAGACAGGGCGAGCATAACGAGGAGCATAATAATGAGGAAAGACTGTATACATGCTGAACTGAATACATATATGTATACACACACACGTGCACGCGCACAGTAGCCAAAACTTTGGACACCTTCAAATTCAATGGTTTTACATTATTTAAAAATTTTCTGCATTGTAGATTGATACTAACGTCATCGAAACTATCAAGAAATACATATGGAATCAGTTAGTAAACAAAAAGTGTTAAACAAACCAGAACACAGTGGTGCCTGAAAGTTTGGGAACCCTTTAGAATTTACATTTCTGCATAAATATGACCTAAAACATCATCAGATTTTCACACAAGTCCTAAAAGTAGATAAAGAGAACCCAGTTAAACAAATGAGACAAAATATTATACTTTTATCATTTATTTATTGAGGAAAATGATCCAATATTACATATTAGTGAGTGGCAAAAGTATGTGAACCTTTGTTTTCAGTATCGTGTGTGACTCCTCAGTAAGTCAGGACTCCTCAGAATTCCTTGTTCCATCAGTCATGGCCCAGATGCAGCAAAACAGGTCCCCCATTCCAGAGGAGGGTAACAATGGTCTTGAATTTCCTCCATTTGTACACAATCTGTCTGACTGTGGATTGGTGGAGTCAAAACTCTTTAGAGATGGTTTTGAAAACTTTTCCAGCCTGAAGAGCATCAACAACTCTTTCTGAGGTCCTCAGAAATCTCCTTTGTTCATTTCATGACACACGTCCATAAACATGTGTTGTGAAGAGCAGACTTTGATAGATCCCTGTTCTTTAAATAAAACAGGGTGCCCACTCACACCTGATTGTCATCCCATTGATTGAAAACATCTGACTAATGTAATATTGCATCATTTCCCTCAATAAATAAATGATCAAGTACATTTGTCTCATTTTATCTACTTTTAGGACTTCTGATGTTTTAGGTCATATTTATGCAGAAATATAGAAAAGGGTTCACAAACTTTCAAGAACCACTGTATGTTTTATATATTAGATTCTTCAAAGTAGACACCTCTTGTTTAGTTGACAGCTTTGCACATCTTGGCATTTCCTCAGTCAGCTTTATGAGGTAGTCACCTGGAATGGCTTTCAGTTAACAGCTGTGCCTTGTCAAGAGTTAATTTCTTGAATATCTTGCCCTCTTAATGTGTTTGAGACCATCAGTTCTGTTGTGAAGAGGTCGAGTTAGTATACAGTCAATAGCCCTATTTGAATAGTGTTCTAATTCATATTATGACAAGAACTACTCAACTAAGTAAAGAAAAACGACAATCCATCATTACGTCAAGAAATGAAAGTCAGTCAATCATAAAATTTTCAAGAACTTTGAAAGTATCCTCAAGTGCAGTCGCAAAGTGCAGTCGTTAAGAAACTGGCTCTCATCAGGACCGCCCCAGGAAAGGAAGACCAAGAGTTACCTCTGTTGCACAGGATAAGTTCATTAGAGTTGCCAGCCACAGAAATCGCAAGTTAACATCACTCAGGTAAGAGCAAACCTAAATGCTTCATAGAGTTCAAGCAGCACAAAAGGTAACATGGTCAGGAAATGGCGCATACCTATATATAACCTATATCCCCATCCATCTAAATATATATTATATACATCAACATCAACTGTTCAGAGAAGACTGTGTGAATCTGGACTTTATGGTCGATTTGCTGCTAAGAAGCCACTTCTATGGAAGAACAACAAGAGGAAGAGAATGGCTTGTGCCAAAGAACACATGCAATGGACATTAGACCAGTGGAAACCTGTCCTTTGGTCTGACGAGTCCAAATTTGAGATTTTTGGTTCCAAACGCCCTGTCTTTGTAAGAAAAGGTGAGTGGATGGTTCCTACATGTGTAGTTCCCACCGTGAAGGATGGAGGAGGAAGTGTGATGGTATGAGGTGCTTTGCTCGTGACACTGTTGGCGATTTATTCAGAATACAAGGCACACTTAACCAGCTTGGCTACCACAGCATTCTGCAGAGACATGCCATCCCATCTGGTTTGTGCTTAGTGGGACCATCATTTGTGTTTCAACAGGACAATTTTGTGTCTGTTGTGCACTTGTGCCTGTTCCACTTCTTTCAGTGCAACACACACTAACACACCACTAGATCAGTGTCACTGCAGTGCTGAGAATGATCCACCAGCCAAACAGTGCCTGATCTGTAGAGGTCCTGAGGAACTGAACCTAAGGGGACTAACAAAATATGTAGAGAAACAGATGGACTACAGCCTGTAATTGTAGAACTACAAAGTGCCTCTATATAGTAAGTGGAACTGATAAAATTGAGTGTAGAAACAAGAATGTGTAGCTAATAAAGTGATCTGAGAGTATATAGACATGTATCTGGCTATGCTTTTGCTGTTTTCACAAATGTGAGAAGACAGCAGTGCAAAAAATAATTTTAATTGGCTTACAAACACAAATTTACATGAAACACATTTATTGCTGCATTTAATTAAGCTAATAGGAAATTATTTTTATCAAAAAATCATGTTTTCTCTACATACACTGATACGACTTCTCTTCAGTACTATGATTTCGGCTATGCCAAAACATCTAATTTATTCTTCTTTAATCACTTTGGTAGAACAACTTGTGTCCTTAGGGTCATCGTCTTGCAACACGACCCACATTCTCTTGAGATTCAGTCCCTGACTTTTCCCTTTAGAATTTTCAGGTATCATTCAGAATTCATTGTTCCATCCATGGTAGAAAGTCATCCTGGCCCAGATGCAGCAAATCAGGCCCAGACCATGATACTACCACCACCATGTTTCACAGATGGGATAAGGATCTTGTGCTGGAATGAAGTGTTTTCATTAAAACCACAAAGTTCTATTTTGGTCCCATTAATATTTGTGGAACAGTTGCATTATCCTTTCAGCCCTGACAACCCACTGATGTTGATGATGTTGTATTGTGACAAAGACCTTTATTTAGAAGTTGTTCTGGGTTCCTTTTTGAGCTTGTGGACTATTATAAACCTTACTCTTGAAGTAATCTTTACTTCACTCCATTCCTGGGGAGGGTAACCATGGTCTTCCCCATTTGTATCTGTCTGACTAACCACAAACATGGTATGAAGATTAGACTTTGACACCTGATCATCATCCCATTGATTGGAAACACCTGACCTGACTAATTTCCCTACAGATTGATACAATTTTACCACTCATAGATATGTAATAAATAATTTCACTCAATACATAAATTACTAAGTAAGTGGTAACTCGGTTCTGGACCACCTCTTGTCAAGCTCGTCAAATTTGGTTCTCGACGAATTTTGACTAGAAAAATTGGTCTCGGTTCTCATCGTTTGCTCGGTACTCAGCACACTTGCTTAAACTTGTATGAGTCAGGCCACGTGACTCATTTCAGCCAAAACTCAATTCACAATTGATGATTTACAATTCAGTACACAGTGATTCAGATTCACAATAGCTCTCACTCAAAGAAGATCTGTGCTGAGTTTATTGTGTTTTTCTTTATTTTTAGATCTACAGTACTGTATTCTTAGTGCAAATAAATCTCCAAGGGTCCTAAAAAGGTTACTTTATGAGAGAGATCCGAAAGGAAACCGAAAGAAAAACAGGAATTAAATGCTCCAAAACAAGTTAAGCAAAAGAGCAAGTGTTTTGCACTTTGAATCCATTACTCACTAAATTACACAAGAATATTCAACACTTTATTATCAAATAAGCTGTGTGTTAATAATTTTGGCCAACTGTAGGTTAAGAGTAAGTGTTTTAAACATTACCTTACTTATCATTACTTATCATAGACTCCGCTATGATACAGTATACATCACTCCACCAAACATTCGTTAAACTCCTCAGTTCATGATACATGTAACTTATGTTGGATTTGCCAGAACATATCCCCATAGTAAATCAGGGAGCACCTGTACAATACAACTCCATTAATGCATATAATGCCTTATACAGTGTGGATTTTCTGGGGGTCTGGAACGGGTTAATTCCCTGTTTAATTATTCCTTAGGGGAACAATTTGCTCAGTACTCGTCATTTTCAGTTCTCAACAAGCCTTCTGAAACAAATTAACGATGTGCCCCGAGGTACCACTACATGCTATTATTTTGGGTTCCACTTGGAAGAAGCTGAAATCTGAAGATGTTTTAGGTCCCAACAGATTTAGGCATATAACAGAAACATTCTATAAAGGGTTTTTTACAAGGGCCTTCTGTGTGCGCAAACTGCAGCTTAACCCAGGTCCTAAAACCCAAAAATAAAAGCCATTCCACTCCATAACGAGTCACCTGGGGAAACATGCAACGATGTCCTTGCTTGCCAGAGAACAATTAATGTTTTTGTGTCCATGACGGACAGAAGGCTAAAGCAGTCACCTAACTTACCTCAATGATGTGCTCCTGAAAGATAGCAAGACACTATTGGGGAACTCTATAAGAACCGACAAAAATACAACCAGCCATTTTCTAACCTTCACACTCTGTCTCATACCCACGGCACATACAACACACAGGCAATGACCACCACACACAGCACAAAAGTGATTTATATAGCTGGATGACTGACAGGATTTTGCTGTTCATTGAGTCCCAATCTGAGCGTAATGCCTGCTACACATCCACCACAACCAAGCCATCACAAACACCCTCTGCCAAACAAACACAAACACAAACACACACACACACACACATCGGGTGGTCTAATGTCAGTAGGGCAGTGCCAACAGTCCACACCTTCGCCCCTTTTGTCGTGACCCCACCCCTCAAAGGCCCACAAACACAAAACAACCAAACACACACCCACACACAACACACACACACACCACGCAAACAGTTTTTACCATGTTTGACCAACAAAATGTCCCCACAAGGTAAAAAACATCAGATATTCTAATCTTGCCAACGATTATACTACTAACTCCCCACAAGTGTAATAAAACATGCCACCAACACAGCAGCACGCACGCACGCACGCACGCACGCACGCGCACCACGGCCGCACGCACGCACGCCGCACAGGCACGCACACACGCAACAACACGCACACACGCACACAACGCACACAACCGCACACACGCACACACGCACACACGCACACACACACACACACACACACACACACAGTGAATCACATATTAATACAGACTTAATATAAGCCAATGCCATGACTAATACAGAGTGACACATGACACACAGTAGGAATTATGGCAGTAGATAACAGAGGGCTCGACATAAGTACCTGAGAAGGTGCAGTGCAAAGAGCTCCTTCACATGGCCACAATCTGAGGTCACAATCTATGTATCACACAATCTACACCTATTATCACCTACAAACGGGCTCATTTCCAGCCAAAACTCGATTCACAATTAATAATTCACAAATTACGATTCAGTGCACAGCGATTCAGTGAATCAGGTTCACAATAGCACTTGTTCAGTGAAGATCTCTGCTATTTTTATCGTGGTTTTCCTTATTTTCACATCTACACTACAGTATTCTTAGTGCAAATACATCTCCATAAGCCCTAAAAATGTTAGTTATAAGATCCAAATGAAAGGAAACTGAACGGAAACTCAGGCTGCAGTTAGCTAAGCAGCTATGCCAGTGCCCTGAGTTCACCAACAGATTAAGTGTTTTGCTTTTACTTTTCACTTTCAATCCATTACTCAATATATTACATGAGATTTTTCAACACTTTGTTACAAAATAAGCTTTGTATTAATGATTTTGGCCAACTGTAGGTTAATGTGAGTGTTTTAAATATTAACTATTCTATCATTATTTATCATAGCTAAGTTGTAGCTATGTTACAGTATACATCACTCTACCAAACACTCATTAAACTCCTCAGTTCATGATACATTTAAGTTACGATGGATTTGTCGGAACATATCCTCATCATAAATCAGGGTGTACCTGTACAATGTAGCTCCATTACTGTATATAATACCTTATACATTGTGGAATTTCTGGGGGTCTGGAAAGGATTCATCCAATTGACATTATTCCTTCTGGTAAACAATTGCTTGGTACTCGTCGATTTAGGTTCTTGACAAGCCTTCCAGAATGAATTAATGAACCAGGGTACCACTGTATCATAATGAAAACACCACTGTGTACTAAATATGTTGCATCATTATTACGTTAACTTTTCTATTAGCATTCATTCAAAGCCTGTATTCATGGCTAAAGAGACAAGAAAATCATCATACTGCTTTAAAATAGTCACTTTCTTGTATATAATTATTTCTCAGTCTCTGTTAGAATACAAGCACAATAAAACAGGAAGTCTGTACACAGTCTAAAAAACTGAATATACAACAAGATAAAACAGCTTCTACAGGCTACAGTAGCAAGTATTTACACAGCAGAAATAGCAATAGCAGCATCTGGCAGCTTCAGCTTCGGGATGCCAAGTTAACCCTTCTACAGGCCAAAGAAGCTCGATCAGAAATGGTCTTTTTGGAAAGGTGGCAGCCCAGAAACCACTTTTTCAGAAGGGGAACAGGGTGAAAAGGCCAAGACATGCTAGAGTTCACAAAGACTGGAATGAAGATCAGTGAAAAAAGAATTATGAAGTGGCGATTTAAAGTCTGAAATTGTTTTTGTCCAATTGCAGAAATATGTTATGTATGGTCATTATACCATTGCTAAAACAACAAATCTAATGGCCTAAGACTATATTGGGGAACAGGTCAGTAAGCTTTCATATTGTGAGTGGCAACAATCTGTTCTCTTTAATTTGACCACTCAAGGACATTCCTTCCTATCCTTAAGCCACTGCATTGTTTTATTTGGGGTCGCTGTGGCGCTGAAATCTGAACCACCTGCTAGTCTTCAGCTGTCTACCAAAGGTCTGCAGGTTTCCTCAAGAATTTGGGTGCACATGAGACCATCAAGGTTCTCTCTTCACCCACACAACATGAAGTTGTCCACCACAAGCTTCACATTAGGTCATAGGGTATTTTGGTGTTTGCTGTCACTGTGCCAAACATAGTTCTTGATTTAAGCCAAGAAAGCCCAAACAAATGGTCTCATCTTTGGGCTGCATGGCATTAAGATTCATTGTGACACTTGTACAGAAGAACGCCTACTTTCTAGACTTCTTTTCGTGCCACCTGGTTCTTTCCCCCGCGGGGAGCCCCGGCCGTACCCCTCCCCCTCCTCCTTGCTCGTCATCCTGTTTGGAATGACGACCCAATTTAGGCATGGTGATGATGTCATACACTTTCCAGTTCTTAATAAAGCTCAAAAGCAGGACACACAGGGATAGCTCAAGCCCATGAAATAGTTTTGTATTTTTCTCCTAATGCCTTCTCCAACTTTACCATGGAGCCCTTTTGAAAGCACATTTCCAACCACAGTCAATTCAATCTGTTATTATGTACTATTTGAAGTGGAATCCTCTGAAACAGCTGGTTCCCTTCTTACTTACCACTACAACTGGTATCAAATGGGGGCCCAGTTAGCATAGTATGTGATCTGAAAGACGATTAGTTGTACCTAACCCATTGCTAATTAAATTTTCACTCAATAAATCTTTGTAATTTTTAATTTTGGGTAAGATTAGATTTAATTTCTTTCAATAATCAGTATGAAATATCACAAAATAGAGTTTGGCAGCACATGATGTTTTCCTATAAGCACTGTATGTAAGGGATTGCCAGTTCCGTGTGACAAAAGCACGCCACAAAATACCTTCAAGCAGACATGCAGAATTATTTGCATGAATAGTCCTTATAAAGTTCCTAAATTTGGTCCATGATATCACATATAAAGATTATCTATGAGAAATAGCACAGCAATTCAATTATTATAAAGTGCTTAAGGTCTTTTAAGACGATTTACATTAGAAAATCAATAAAACATAACACGACTAGCACTGTCCTGACTTTTGCTTAACACTGGGCATTGATGCAGTGATACACAGAGCCAAAACTGCGAACGAGAGCAATAGGGGCTTTTGTAATTTTTTGTGTGAGTTTTTATTTTGGGAGCTGGGAAAATGATACAAAATGTGGCAGCAGCAAATTTTCTAGCCGTTAGTAAATTGAATAAACTACCTAACCTTTTTGCATGATTAGACTAATACAGCAGTTTAGTATCAAGCATGCATTGGGTGGTGTGCTGAAAAGAGGCCAAACAGCTTCTGAAAATGGGTGCAAAAGGCTTAGTCAATCTTGTGCAGAGTGCACAATGGGATGACACACAGGGTACTTACCATAATGAGAGAACTGAGGAGCATTGTCTGAATCCTCTTAGTACCTTGGGGCCTTTAGAAAGAGAAAGAAAGCAAAAGAGGAGCAGAGATAAAGATTCAGAGACAGCAAATTCAGATACATTAACTTAACAGAATTTCACACAAGCAGACACACAAGTATAGACACAATAAAACAAGCAGGTGCGTGTACATGTACAGGCACACAAGAATTTACAGGAACACATCAGGGCTGTTAAAATAAAATCAGCATTCAAACATCATTGTGAAAAGTGTACATCAAGTCAAACCATCTGCAATCTCTACCAGTAGTGAATGCCCAATCCAAAACCAGTGCTTCAACCACTCCTATTTCCTAAAGGCTTGGACTGGAAAACACACAGCAGAAACAGAGGAGCACGGTTTTGGAAAAGTCCTGTCAAGACCAAGGAACCTGAACAGCGGCGTATGAAAAAGGACTGTGTCTAGTTTAAGAGTCCACATGCAGTACATTCAGATTGAGGAGTTCTCCCAAGAGCGCAGTTTTAATTCTGAAACAGCCTTTACTACTGGATTTCTGCATCTCAGCTACAACACAGGTGCCCCAGCTCCAACGGGTGAAGTATGAACAAACAACCACAAACAGAAACATTTTTTAAAGCTATGATCACGATTAAAGGTGTGTATTAAAAATCGTGATATAGTCACGATACGATTATATCACGATACATTGAGATACGCTGCATGTTGCGATATTCTACATAGTTCACTGAAAATATAAAAACAACTGAAATATGGTGTATTAATAAAGTTACAGTGTGCAATCTGAGTCATCTTAATACATCACACTGATAATTCAGCAGACAAATGGAGTCAAAACACTGTAGTGCGACATCTACAGGAGTGGAGGTGTAATTTTCAGTCCATTTAATGTGGGGTTTTTTTCTCCTTCAAAAAAAAAAAAAGATATTTTGAACTGTAAATCGATGTAGCATATTTTGAAAATAAATATCACTATATATTGCTGTATCGATTCTTTTCTAACACAGCCCTAATCAAGATACTGAAAGTGTTTGAATAGAGCTTTCACAACTCTGAAGGAGTGCTTAACCCATGCTATCAATACCCAGGCAAGGTTCTGGGAAAAACTGGAAAGACTCAGATTTCCTAGCATGTAATTCCAATGACAATAATAATAATAACAACAAAGATTGCATGCTTAAATGATTTACATTTTAGATCCTGAAACAGCCTCTTGTGAATATAGGAAAATACAATTCATGTAATTATGTTCAGTGTGGTCAAAATTCACTTATTTTAACAGCTTTAAAAATTAACTCATTGGATTTTGTGGCTAAAATGCACACTGAATGGCCAAAAAAAAAACTTCACAGACTAATATTTCGTTGGACCGCCTATAAATTTGATTATGGCACACATTCGCTGTGGCATCGTTTCCACAAGCTTCTGCAATGTCACATTGTCCAGACTTGCATTTATTTTACCCAAAGATCTGGACCACTGCGCAAAGTCTTCTCCAGCACATCCCAAAGATTCTCAATGGGGTTCAGGTCTGGACTCTGTGGTGGCCAATCCATGTGTGAAAAATGATGTCTCATGCTCCCTGAACCACTCTTTCACAATTTGAGCCTTCCGAAACAGATTAACATCTCTTCCACGACCACAGGATGTGTCTTTCAACACGGTTGTTTAATGAATGAGAAGCTACTCACTGCATCAGTTAGGGTTAAATAACTTGTTGACAGCTGAAACATAATCACCAATGTAGTAATTATCCGATGAGGGGCTCTTTTTTTTTTAAACTATTTAACTATTTGCTTAGTTAAATCCAGGTGGTGACCATTTTTTTGGCCAGGAAGTGTGTATAGTTTTAGGGCTTTCGCAGTTATTACATAATTGTGTATTCACAATTATTTAAGATAATCAAAATTAACTGAAATTATTGCAGTTATGTAGGATTACAGTAGTTTTCCACAGTTGGTAGATTTCTGCAGAAAGTGAATTGTTTACTGGGTGTACTGGGTCGAGGCAACTATGTGTGAATAAAAGAAAGCAGTCAAGAATTCATTCATAACGGGGGTTAACGAAAACAAAAAAAATTGAACTTCTAAGTTGTGGCTACTTCATGCATAGAGGGCAGCACTGAGTTATGTTGGTGCCTATGTTAGTTGTGTAGTTAATGCTATCTTTTTGGCATGTATTATAGCAGAATTAGTTGTTTGCCGATATTTTCACTTTTGTCATGCTTTGCATTATTATTTTTGTATATTTGTAGGCATTTGTCTGAAGTTTTGGGTGCCTGCACATGCAGTGCATCATTTTGACAGTAATCAAACATGGCTAGTAAGCAAGATAGCATTAGTTGTGTTCAATAAACAAACAATTAAATCATGAAGCGGAATTTGTTATAATTGTGACAGGTCTAATAACTTTCAAATACAATTTTCTTCCTGGAAGTTACAGGTCTGTGAAAGACAGACATCTTGCTTGTTTGTGGGTGACCAAATACTTATTTTCCACCATGATTTACAATTAAATTCTTTAAAAATCCTATAATGTGATTTCCTTTTTTTCCCCTCATTTTGTCTCTAACAGTTGAAGTGTACCTATGATGAAAATTACAGACCTCTCTCATCTTTCCAAGTAGGAGAACTTGCACAATCAGTGGCTGACTAAATACTTTTTTGCCCCACTGTATACCACTAACTTATTCAATGCATATGAATTCAATTATACTAAAACTTATTTCCGTAACATAAAACTTTGACATTATGTTTGGTACATTAAGTTTACATGTGAAAACATTACATGCTATTTCATGTGTATTAAAGTGTTAACACATAAAAAAAAAAAAGTTAAAATGTGCTTCTGGGTTTTTTTTCTTTGTGGTCCTGTTAATTTCAAACCAGGAGCACCTCTTTGGTAAAAAGCTAACCATAGATCCCTGGGTCTATGTGTAGTCACACATACATATATACAGTATACAATAACAGGTTCTTACCCAATTTTGACCGTGTCCAGAGTGTGGCAGGGAGTCCCGTACACTGGAACTTTCCCCATGATGAACATCATCACTTCAGCACGTTGATAGTCTGGTAGATTACCTCCAAAGAACCCTGTACACACAATCACACAGCATACACACAAACATTACCACACATTGGCAGCATGGTGTAAATACTCAAAATATAAGAGAAGAATTGTCTGAATAGAAAAGCGTCACTTGAAGACATCTTGCTCGTTAATTAGTTTGAATCACTGCTGATGACTTTTGGTGTCAGATCTGAAATGCCTGGGGATTAACTCACCAATGGTTTGAATAATAGCATTCTGGACTATGCGTTCCTCATTCTCTCTGCCACGGCTAGAAGAGACACTCGTTCCAGAGTTTCTTCGAGAACCCTCACCCAGCTCAAAATCAACACTCATTCGGAGGTGCTTGAGCAAGGTGTTAAAAACCTCCAGAACAGTGGGGCCTAGGAGAACACACAAACACATACAGATAAACATGGGCACTCAAATCTACACACACACAACACAAAGGGATATCACACAAGATAATACAGCAGACATTACAAAATGATACTAAAGCAATATTTCGTATTGCTTTATTCACATGTCTAGCTCTAACATGGAACAACACAATTACTAAATCTTCTAGAAGCTCCACCTGCTTCACCACAACTAAGACACCAAACATGTAAATGATTCCCACATTTAAACAATAGATCCCAAGAGAGAGTCTATGATCACGAATAACGACTGATTCTCTACAGCACTCCCCTTGATGGTATTCGTGATAACACACAACCTTGAATGTTCTATTGCTGTTACATTCATTTTTTTTTTTAACAAAATAAATCAAAGAACACCGAATTTCAAACTGAATACACTTTAATATTGACAATACCTTCCGCCAAAAAGTAGGTCCACTACAAATGAGTTGCTGCTCAATGGTAACAATTCCCTACCCTGCTCTAACACAGCATGCTACAAAAGGCATATTGGTTTGTGTAACTCTACCAAATAACGTTAGTTTGAAATACAAAGTCCAAATAAGCAAAGATGAAAGGAAAAAAAATAATAATAAATTATTAACAATTAAATGATAGAATTTACTTATTAGGGTTATTCTATTATTTCCGTAAGGTATTTCCTTTAGGTCATATGTTTGTGTGCATAAAACTTGCCTTTACTTGGCAACCCGTCAGAGGAGTGATACCGATTTGGTGTGAAAAAGCTGTGTTGTTCTAACAAATATGGTTAATTTTTATTTACTATTTTAATTTATTATAATTTTTAAGGACTCGGCCGTTAAAGAGAACAGACTTTAATCGGAATGGATGTTAATGGTGCACACCTGTATACTTGTTTTTTTTTTTCATAATAACAATCAAAGCATGAAAGTGACATGTACAATATTTTTATTTGTGAAAAAAGATAGACATTCTGAGCTTCAAATATGTTTAGTTTCAGTATGTAGACATTCTAAGCTTTAAAATGGTACATGGTGTTTTTGGTAATTAAATTTAGTCCCGTTGGCAGGTCTGGGGATTTTAGGAGGTTATGGTGTATTTTTAACCACTTTATGTCTACGTATATACAGTGGTGCTTCAAACTTTGTGAACCCTTTAGAATGTTCTATATTTCTGCATGAATATGACCTAAAACATCATCAGATGTTCACACAAGTCCTAAAAGTAGATAAAGAAAACCCAGTTAAACAAACTGTGGTCATTTATTTATTGAGAAAAAAAACAATGTTACATATTAGTGAGTGGCAAAAGTATGTCAACCTCTAGGATTAGCAGTTAATTTGAAAGTGAAATTAGAGTCAGGTGTTTTCAATCAACGGGATGACAATCAGGTGTGAGTGGGGACCCTGTTTTATTTAAAGAACAGGGATCCATCAAAGTCTTCTCTTCACAACACGTTTGCGGAAGTGTATCATGGCACGAACAAAGGAGATTTCTGAGGAGCTCAAAGAGTTGCTGATGCTCATCAGGTTGGAAAAATTTTACAAAACCATCTCTAAAGAGTTTGAGACTCCACCAATCCACAGTCAGACAGATTGTGTACAAATGGAGGAAATTCAAGACCATTGTTACCCTTCCCAGGAGTGGTCGACCAACAAAGATCACTCCAAGAGCAAGGCATGTAATAGTTTGTGAGGTCACAAAGGACCCCAGGGTAACTTCTAAGCAACTGAATGCCTCTCTCACATTGGCTAATGTTAATGTTCACGAGTCCACCATCAGAAGAACACTGAACAACAATGGTGTGCAATGCAGAGTTGCAAGAAGAAAGCCACTGCTCGTCTGCATTTTGCTAAAGATCACATGGACAAGCCAGAAGGCTATTGGAAGATTGTTTTGTGAACAGATGAGACCAAAATAGAACTTTTTGGTTTAAAAGAAAAGTGCTATGTTTGGAGAAAAAACCCCACTGCATTCCAGCATAAGAACCTTATCCCATCTGTGAAACATGGTGGTGGTAGTATCATGGTTTTGGCATGTTTTGCTGCATCTGGACCAGGACGGCTTGCCATCATTGATGGAACAATGAATTCTGAATTATATCATAGAATTCTAAAGGAAAATCTCAGGTCATCTGTCCATGAACTGAATCTCAAGAGAAGGT
>JAJAGP010000811.1:97888-240899 GCA_025084515.1 Ancistrus triradiatus | reverse complement strand
AAGTTACTCTGGGGTCTTTTGTGACCTCGCCAACTATTACACGCCTTGCTCTTGGAGTGATCTTTGTTGATCGACCACTCCTGGGGAGGGTAACAATGGTCTTGAATTTCCCCCATTTGTACACAATCTGTCTGACTGTGGACTGGTGGAGTTCAAACTCTTTAGAGATGGTTTTGTAACCTTTTCCAGCCTGATGAGCATCAACAACTCTTATTCTGAAGCCGTCAGAAATCTCTTTTGTTCGTGCCATGACACACTTTCACAAACGTGTTGTGAAGAGCAGACTTTGATAGATCCGCTGTGAAAACACCTGAGTCTAAGTTCATCTTCAAATGAACTGCTAATCCTAGAGGTTCATATACTTTTGTCAGTCACTAATATGTAATATTGTAATATGTATATGTAATATCATTTTCCTCAATAAATAAATGACCAAGTACAATATTTTTGTCTCATTTGTTTAACTGGGTTCTTTTTATCTACTTTTAGGACATGTGTGAAAATCTGATGATGTTTTAGGTCATATTTATGCAGAAATATAGACAATTTTAAAGGGTTCACAAACTTTCAAGCACCACTGTAAATGAATAATGATTTGTTTTATTCAGCACCATTATTAATGTATTGAGTTGGCTCTGGCTTATTCATCTATTGTATTACTGTAATTCTTCAACTGGTGACTCTGTTTACCTATTAAAAATATTAACATTAGTAATAATTTTCTTTCATTTATGTCAAAATCACTGCAACCACAATCACTACAACTGAGCTTATATGGAATTTAAATAAGTAATTAAATAATAATAATTTATAAATTATTCATAATCTAAGTGTTTGTGATGACATGTTGCAGTAATTTTCACATTTTCAGCAAAAAAGACGCTAGGTCATGGATTTGCTCATGTCAGTCAGTCAGTTATATAAATACAGTGGGGCAAAAAAAGCTGAATCTGCCAAAACCAGAATCGGCCAAGAAACTTGCAAGCAGCGCAACGAGTGTTACCTTCAAATAATTCGCTACAGATATCAGACTATTGCGGTAATGACAGTAATGTTGGAGATAATATATTGTTCAAAAATATTAAAATTGTCTATATAAATATTAATATGTATAGATATGTTATTGTACACACATGATATTTTTAATGAATTGTTAATCATTATATTGTAGCAGTGAAATTGTAAAGTCTGGGTTGGGGACAAGGCCAAAGCAGCAAAGTATTTAAGTTAAACACTTAAACAAACATCATAATGATTTTGAATGAATAAATTGTATTTTAATACCTAAGCTATTTATTTTGTAATAAATTGTCTCTAACATGAACGTATAACCTGGGGACATAAAAGTTCCCCTAACCAAAGACTCACCCATTACAGCTTGCTTCTTCAGCAGATACAGATATTAGATAGAAAATATGCTCCCAGACAACAAACTGCCACAATTTCTCTTCCAGGTTGTGCATCTCTGTTAATGTGGCATAAATCTGCAGTACCAACAGAGACTACCGCATGTAAATGGGTATCACAGAGTAGCAATAGGCAGAACTTCATATAGCATCAAAGGTAGAAACTGAATTTGAAACATTTTGGCTGTCTGGCAAAATGACCAAACATCCCAATGTATCATTTGGAACAGCGGATGGAACGTTGGTAGACACAAAAACTCCACACAGCTTATCTGTGCACACATTTAGTACAGAAACAGTTAAGATCAACAGATGCTGGTGGAATCCTTACCTGACAGAACAGGTGCTTATATTAAGAAAAGGGGAGAGACAACCAAGAACTTGGAAGAGATGACACATGCCACTAACAGCAGCAATCCTGTCAGAAATGGCTACCTGACACGATTGATACTCTTATTAAGGCAAAGAGGACAATGAATTCGGAAAAAACACAATGACGTGACATTTTTTGGTATGGTGTGCTTAATAGCAGTAGTATAATGGTAGTTTTGCCTTTATAAAGCAAATAGGTGAGATGGCCGGTATGTTTAAAGATGTAACACCGGCAAAAATGAACAACCCCAAGTCAGAAAAAGGTGGGACAGTATGGAAGATACAAATAAAAAAAATGCAGTGTGTCTTACATCTACCTTTACTACATTGCCGACAGTAGAACTCAATATACTTCATATTTATTTCTGGCCAACTTCATTTCGTTACATACATCCATTTGTACATTTCAGCTGTCAGCCTGCAACACATTCCAAAAAAGTTGGGATGGGAGCAATTTAGAGCTGGTATTGAGGTTTTATATATATATATATATATATATAAACCTACCCATGGGTGATGTCAACAGGTCATCATGATTTGTTACTAGAGCAGTATCCACAAAAGGCTGGGTCTTTGAGGAGTAAAGATGGGCAGAGGGTCTCCAGTTTATCAACAAATGTCTACGAAAATAACCGAAATGTTTAAAAACAATGTCAGTCAAAGAAAGACTAGAAGGGATTTGCATATTTCTCCCGCTACAGTGCACAAAACCATTAAACAATTCAAGGAATCGGGAGGAATTTCAGCGCGTAAAGGCACAAGCCTAAACTCAAGAGGCACGATCTCCAATCCCTCAGATGGCACTGCATCAAGAACCGCCATTCAACAATAGCTGATAGACCTACATGGGCAAGGGATTACTTTATCAAACCTTTATCAAGCACTACAATATGGAGTTACATTCACAAATGCCACTTAAAATGTTACTCTGCAAAGAAGTCTTATGTTAACCGTGTCCAGAAGTGGTGTCAACTTCTCCAGTTCTGAGCCATCTGGGATGGACCATCACACAGTGAAAACGTATATTGTGGTCAGATGAATCAGTATTCTAGATCTTTTTTGACACCGTGTGCTCCAAAGACGAAGCGGACCATCCAGAGTGTTATCAGCAAGTCCGAAAGCCAAGCTCCATCATGGTGTGAGGTTGTGTCAGTGCCCTTGGCAAAGGTAATTAAATGAGTATGAGATGAAGGCATTATTAATAGTATTGTGAGAAGGAATGGCACAAAGAATGGCCATGTTACAAAGTGTTTTGGAATGTGTTGCAGGCCTGAAATGCAATAATGCATGAATAATAACAAATAAACTGAATGTGAAAAACATTCAATATATTGGGTTCATACAGTGTGCAAATAATTAAAGTCCAAGTAAATGTAAGAAACACTTTTCCCCCCATTTTCCATACCACCCCATTTTTCTCTTCTGATTTGGGGTTGTATATAACAATGCACTTGTACAGCAACTTACTGAGGTACAAACCAGTGAATATGGAGTAAGGGTGGCACAGCGGTCAAAGGGACCTGGGTTGAAGTTCTGCTGGTGCCTTCTGAATGGGTTGGTCATGCAGACACAATTGGCTGTGTCTAAGTGAGGGCAGGACAGACGAGGTACCATCCTCTGGCACTGCAGTGACCCCTACCAGTTTTTACTTTATATGTAGTGGTGCTGTTAACTTAAGCCTGCACCCTGTGTTTTTCGGGGAAAACCCTGCAGTGCAATGACCTTGACCAGAAAGAGACAACAAAGGATGGTGAAAACATGACTGACAAGAAAGGGTCTTTGTATTTGAACTTTGATCCAGGAGCTTAGGCATAGCAGGGCTGGAAAGGGGTCACTGCTGCAGCACCAGTGGGTGACACTCGGATCCAGTCTCACCTCCCTCAGACACCCTTAATCATGCTTGTGTGGCAGCCAACCCAGTGACATCAAGCTAAGAACCCAGGTCACTGCAGAGGTGTTCCAGTGAGTTGGAGCTGTGCAACCTAAACACCACATATTTGTTCATTTCTGCTGTACATTGTGATTTCTTTGCAATAAAATATTTTCATTTAGCTAAAAATGTCTGCAGAGCACAAAACAAGAATTTGAAGACTGCTGCTGTTATAGACTATGTACGTCAAATCATTATAGACTGGGGTCGGGGAAATCTTTGAAAACACAATGCAGTGCAATCACATAAAACATCAATACTGATCATATCCTACTGCCAAAGCACCACAGTGACTTCTTAACAAGACAAACTGATACTACTGAGTATAAATGTCACATACCCAACCAGAGATTGGGTGGCAAGCAGGTAGGATTTACAAACATGTAAGCATTTTGATTTTTGGCACAAGTAAGACCTGTGAGATAAAGGCAGTTAAGAGTAAGAGAAGCAGAGAGGAGGACAGACAGAGAAAAAAGAGGAATTAAAGGAGAACAAAATACAAGCTGTGACAAAACATGCAGTACTGTGCAAAAACACCTACACCTATACAGATGATTTGTAGGCAGTATTAAAAAACTGAAGAAAAAAAATCAGACAAAACATGGCCCCTTTACACTTGAGCAACAGCAGGATCTGGCAGCTTATTGGGATGCCAAGTTGACTCCTCTACAGTCTTGATCGAGAGTGGTATTTTTGGAAGAGCAGCAGCCAACAAACCACTTTTTCGTTAAAGGAACAGAGTGAAAAGACTGAAATATGCTAATGCTCTAAAAGATTGGAATGAAAATCAGTGGAAAAGAGTATTATTGGCGAATACAGTGATGAATCCAAGTTTGAAAGGTTTGGATCAAAACATTGGCAATATGTTATATATGGTCATTATACCATTGCTAAAATGAGAATCTAATGGTAGCCTAAGACTTTTGGACAATACTGTAAGTGAAATGGACTTACTGGACAGATGGACAGATTAGCTGTGACTTTCACAGGGCCCTATAAGGCTTTATTTCATGGAAACCATGGTGTAAGCTCTTAACCACAAAAATAATTTCATATGACTTGACTTGAGGCTTGCTTGACTTATAGCAGGGACTTAGCTTGAGTTACTTGGAAATTACCACAGTAACTTGAGACTTGCCAGTTAAAACTTAAAACTTGCATGTTACCTGCACATACATTGGGGCAAAAAAAAATATTTAGTCAGCCACTGATTGTGCAAGTTCTCCTACATACAAAGATGAAAGAGGTCTGTAATTTTCATCATAGGTACCGTATTTTTCGGGCTATAAAGCGCACCGGGTTATAAAACGCAATATCAATGATCGACTGCTAACGAATCTATTTTCATAAGGTGCATGAAATGAAACTAAACTCTTAAGTTCCGTCGGAAACTCAGTTTGGTCTTTACCTGGCGCAGGGCGTCTTCTTGCTTCCTCCACTTCCGTACCATTGATTCATTAATGTTGAATTCTCTCGCAGCTGCTCTATGTCCATGTTGTACTGCGTGACTGATAGCGTTGTGTTTGAAATCCGCTTCGAAAATTAATTAATGAATGCACGTTTACCTAATGCTGAAGCACATAACCGTATTATTACTCCGCGATGCTCATGACTACGGTGGCCGTGAGAAAAAAATCCAGGAAATCATATTGTAGAATTTTTAAAGAACTTAATTGTAAATTTTGGTGGAAAATAAGTATTTGGTCAATAACAAAAGTTCAACTCAATACTAAAAAAAAGTTCTATTTTGGTTTCATCTGACCACATGATATTCTCCCAATCCTCTTCTGGATCATCCATATACTCTCTGGCAAACTTCAGACAGATCTGGACATGTACTGGCTTAAGCAGGGGGGCACGCCTGGCACTGCAGGATCTGAGTCCCCCTCGGTGTAGTGTGTTACTGATGGTAGCCTTGTTATTTTGGTCCCAGCTCTCTGCAGGTCATTCATCAGGTCCCTCCGTATAGTTCTGGGATTTTTGCTCATCGTTCTCATGATCATTTTGACCCCACGGGATGAGATCTTGCATGGGGCTCCAGATTGAAGGAGAGTATTGAGAGTATAAGAGTCTTGTATGTCTTCCATTTTCTTACAATTGCTCCCACAGTTGATTTATTCACACCAATCTGCTTGCCTATTGTAGATTCAGTCTTCCCAGCCTGCTGCAGGTCTACAATTCCTGGTGTCCTTCGACAGCTCTTTGGTGTTGGCCATGGTTGAGTTTGGAGTCTGACTGTTTGAGGCTGTGGACAGGTGTCTTTTATACAGATAACGAGGTCAAACAGGTGCCATTAATACAGGTAACGAGTGGAGGACAGAAGAGCTTCTTAAAGAAGTTGTTATAGGTCTGTGAAAAACAGACATCTTGCTTGTTTGTGGGTGACCAAATACTTATTTTCCACTATGATTTACAATTAAATTCTTTAAAAATTCTACAATGGGATTTTCTGGATTTCTTTTTCTCATTTTGTCTCTCATAGTTGAAGTGTACCTATGATGAAAATTACAGACCTCTCTCATCTTTCTAAGTAGGAGAACTTGCACAATCAGTGGCTGACTAAATACTTTTTTTTACTCATGCCTTTGGTTGTAGTATGTAGGTCTCCACAAACTTTTGGCTATATAGTGTATGATAAATGCGTCTTTAAGCACACAGTACTATAAAAGTAATTACTATGTACATGTACGTGTCATTTAACTAGCATCCAGTCAATGTCCGTTTTCTTTAACAAACCGAGGTCTTAATTATAATAACTTATAATAGGAAATAAAATTATGTTTTTTTAATTCCAGACATTGCGGCCATAAACAGTTGGCCACATCTAAAGTCAATGAATGTGATTGCCTTAACAGTCAATCAACGCTGCGGATCTATAAGCAGAGGCGGTAGATTAAGAGCAGAGGTCCATCATTCGTGTATGTGTGTGTGTGTGTGTGTGTGTGTGTGCGTGTGTGTGTGTGTGCACGTGTAACTACCTTACAGGTTGTGTGCTTGTTAGCTCGCGTTTGGATTAGAGATCGTTCTAACTCAGTTCATGTGTTTAGAGACTTTTTTGTGTAAGTTACTTGTGTCTATGACGTTCTGCTACTTATTTGTAAAAATCTGTAAATGTTGTTTGTAAGTGCATGTGCCTGTCCTATTGTAAGTAGTACTCCTTTGTTTGTCTCCCCACTCCCTGTATATTCTCTCTAACCTATAACTATAGAAACTGGTTCACATTCACTCGAGTCTCTGTTCCATCTGGCTGATCTACCATGTTGTTCTAATGCCGTCTATCAATGCATTTCTGGCTACCGACAAACAAAGGTGTCAGGGAATCATATGGCTTTCCCATAGACAGGGTCATTTCAGTACATTATTGTATTTTCTATAATTACTGTGTCTTTCCATCAATTAAAAATGCAGTGGCATTAGGAATGCTGTACAGATGGTAGCGTTCCACTCGTTTTTTTAGCGGTATCACATTTTATGGATCGTTTGCACAGGAAAATACGCTTTATCTTTACTATACAGTCACCTAAAAAGACCATGTGACACTGGTAATGTCCGATCAACGACCTGTTTCACAGAATGTAATGTTGCCATTAAACAGCACATATCTGTATTATGAACAGTATGAAAAGTACTATAAGTACTTAGCCAAGTCGTTAAAAAAAGAGAAATAGTCTCATAAATTCCAAAGGCTGCACATTTCCATGTTTGTTTCTGCTTTCATGTCTCAGATCTGCTGTGATTTTCTCCACATTGCGGAAATCACAGGGCTCTACTTGTCACATATTTATCATCGGTTCACACAGTAGCAATGACTAACAGCTAGAGAAAGCAGAGGACAATAGAACAATAAACGAGTGACAGGAAGAACAAGCAGGAAATGACTTTGGAACAAGAAAGCTTGTAATGACATTTCAATCAAAAGTTTAGCTCTAATAAACAGTCCAAAACACGTACGACAGACTAGACTGACAGACGCGGAGCTTACCGACAGAACCCTTGGCTGCTATGGCAACAGTCTCCAGCAGCACCTGCACGATGCCTGCCCGTACACGTGGTGTGTTCTTACTGTGTGTGTCCAGGTGATTCAGAACCTGCTGGATCACATGATGAGAGTGCTGGGCCTGGAAAACAAACACACACACAGGAAAAAAATGTTAGGTATAAATATACTATTCAATAATACGATTAAGACTTGGGCAGACAAACACTGACATGAGAATACGGACACCCTGAGAACACATCTATACATGCTTGCTCAAGATTTCATTACAAAACCCTGGGCATTAATAGCTGGTAGAGGGGTAATGATGCAGCGTGCTGTAAAAATGGGAGGGATGATGCATCGTCTGTCTAATTGGATTATGCGTTCTTGACTTGCCGCCATCTAATGCAAATCCAGTTTTGAACACTAGATGGCGCAGTCATACTCCAACGCATATTCCTTTCTCAGTGAGAGTCCTAATTTATTTTAATTGCAGGGACTAAAGTTTAGGTTTGCTTAAATTTGCATACAAGAAAAGTACGCTAGTTTGAAGTGATATTCTTCTGAAACGTTTTCCTCTGGTTCTTTAATATATGGTGAAGCTTCAGTAAGATAAGTTAAGATGATGCCTTTATTGTCACCGTACAATTATTCTGTACAATTAAATTAGGATTGGTGCTCCAGAACAGTGCAAATACACACAAAAACAGAATAATCCACATGCACAAACAGATCAGCATGTTAGCTCACATTTGGACTAGAGACTGTTCTAACTCGGTTGAGGTGTTTAGAGGCTTTTTTGTGTAAGTTACTCGTGTTTGTGTCTATGACTTTCCGTTATTTATGCATAATCAGCTGCAAATGGTGTTTGTAAGTGTATGTACCTGTCCTATTATAAGTAGTACTCCTTTGTTTGCTCCCTCACCTACCTGTATATTCTCTCTAAGCTATAACTATAGAAACTGGTTCACATTCACTCACTGAGCCTCTGTTTCATCTGGCTGATCTTCTGTGTTGTTCATAATACTGTCTATCAATGCATTTTTGCCTTCTGTCACACAGAGTAAGTCAGTCAAACACACAAAGACTTTGCACTTCAAGATTAGAACAAGAAGAAATACTGAATATAAGAAATATTATACAGAGGTACTGCACTGATAGAATAGGGCATTTTTGTTTACAAAATTTAACTTATGTTTTTAGTCATTTATTTTAATTGCAAGGGGCTAAAGTGTTATGTAAAAAAAAAAAAAAAAAAAAAATCATGCACTCACTATGTATCGAATCAAATCGTGGACAGAGTGCATCGTTACACCCCTAAGAGTTGGTCTGCCATTGCTGCTCTAACACTCCTCACACTCTTCTCAGAAGACTTTCCACTTGATTTCGTAACAATTCAGCCACATCAGTAACATCAGGCACAGATGTATACTGTTTGGCTGAAACAAATGACTATTTTAATGTCAATGATAATTGGAACAAAAATTGGATTATTAGATATTTGATTATTATTTATGAACTGCTCAATTACCAAATAACTCTTATGTAGTGATCAGCCTTTACACTTAGCTTGAGATTGTTTTATGCATTTGCTAACTAACAATAACAAAAACAAAAAACAAAGATGAATGCCTTACTCAAAAATTCACTGTTTTATTGAACAAAATTCAATCTTTTTTCCTGCCAAAATCCAAAACCAGTGATGGGCAAAGTAACAGCAATAAAATTGAAAGTTTCTCCAACCATAAACTTTACATGCTTTCAAATTCAAACAATGGTATGTTTGCAAGTATGGGAGCATTTCAAAGAAAATAAAACAATGAAACGAGTTAACAGCAAAGCATGAACATCTAAAACGAAATCACCCCGTGATGTCTAATGTTACTCTGTGTGGATCTGTTTTTGCGACTTATTCGTGTTTTAAATAGCTTAACATCCTGTGCACAAACAAGTCTGCAAAAGAACTTTGTGGTTTAAATGAGAAGCATGTTTAGAGAAACACACTGCATCCCAGCAAAAAAAACAACATAAAAAAATCCCATCTGTCAAACAGATCATGGTTTGGACCTGTATTGCTGCATCTGAGCCAGGATAGCTTGCCATCATTGCTGGAACAATTAATTATAAATTATACCAGCAAAGTACAAGGGGAAATAGCAGGACATCTGTCTTTGGACTGAATATGAACATAAAGCGGGTCATGCAGCAAGACAGTGATGGTGTGCACACAAGTCATTCTACCAAAAATAGTTTGAAAAAACTAAAAACTAAAGTTAATGTTTTGGAATGAACAAGTCAAAGTCCCTACCATAAGCCAATCAAAATGTGAGGAATTCAGTTCATGTGAGGAAACCCACTAACATCCCAGGGTTGAAGCTTTCCTGTAAGGTGGAATGGGCTAAAGTTTCTCTAAGTCGATGTGCAGGACTGATCAACAGTTCCTTGAAACATTTCCTTACAGTTATAGCTACACAAGGGGGTCAAACCAAATACTGAAAGCAAAGGTTCACTCACAGATTCGTAATACTTTATAATTTCCCCCTTAAATAGGTTACCAATTATAACATCTAACCTATGTAGTCTGTCTCATTAACCTGCAGGACTTTGGTAAGAATCTGATGATGTTTTTAGGCCATATTTATGTAGATATTATGTAGATATATAATATAGAATTCTGAGGGATTAACAAACTTCCAAAGTACAACTGACTAGAAAACCCTAAAATCCAGTCCCAGTCCATTCATTCCTTCTTCAGCAAACTTTACACATGATACTATGAACAAAGCAGAAAGCATGGCATATGCTTCAGCCCCACTCAAATTGTTTCTGTCATCAGCTGGTAGACCATGTCCCCAACATGGCGGCCATACTGAATGCCACCAATTTGGGCTCAACTTCAGTTTTTCAAATGGGAAGATCAACTGCCTGATAACTATCTGTCAAGCTGGTAGAACATTTCACCAGAAAATCAATGGTGCGCTACATGTTAAGGTAAATGTATTCCTACACCTGTTCAAACAGTGATCTGTCTTCTGTTGAGGCAATGTGAAGGACGGTGTTATCCCAAACAAAATGTCTTGATGTAATCCACATTTACGGCAAACGACGCGCACGTGTCATCACAGAAGAGGGCTCCCATTACCACCGTGCATTTGCCAAATTCTGAGGAATAGGTTTTCGATCAAAAAACACTACTTATTTTAGCAACGGGCAACCACTGACCTGGCCTCATTCAGCAAGAGCTCGCATTGTAGTACTTGTCTGTCTCTGGAATATGGGGTTAGTCATTCCTCAATTCAGCTATTTGTGTCTACCCATAAATGGCACCCATATAAAATTCAGAGGCTGCAACCGTCGACTGAGGACGACCCAGACTATCAGGTAGAATTGCCCAGCAACTCCAGGCAAACCCTCATTTTCTGTGTTATGTGCTGTTCAGTGAATGTGAGGTCAACAAACAGAATTAGTGATACTGATCGAGCACAAACCCTCACTGGACTGATCCTTCGAACACAAATGCCTCACCTAAATTCATGGTGCAGTGTGGTGTAGGGAGTATCTCAATTGTGGGCCCTTTTTTCACTGATGGAACATTAAGAGCAGATGAAGACAGGTTTCCTTTACTGCTGTCAGAGGATGGAACATTTCCTGATGTCTTCCAAGAAGATGGTGCAGTCAAGACTCATTATGAACAATATATCCCCAAAAGTGGGTTGTGGTAGGGGTCCAATTGAGTGGCCACCACATTCTCCTGATTTAACACCTTTGGATTTCTATCTGTGGTGTCATGGCAAGGCACTTGTTTACTCTGATGATACAGAACATTGTTTATTTTAAAGACAGAATTTGTTGATGATTGTGCTAGCATTCTGCCAGATGTTTTGGTGAAAATCATCATCAGGAATGGAAGAAAAGGGCAGCCTAAACACGTGAACATGGTAGACAGCATATCAAACATATTCTGTAGACTAGAGATGCACCAATTGCAAATTTTCTGATCAATTCAGATTTTTTTTAACAATTCCAGGCTATTCCAATTCTGCCCATTTTCTGGTTTCATATAAACTCACTGTTGGAACATGAGAACAAAAAATTTCGTTAGCATGAAGCACTTGCATGTCTTAAGAATTCATGTATTCACTGAGTCATGTAGCCAGATAGGACACTGAGTGCATACAGAATGCTAGTGCCATAAACCAAGCTAGCATTCTACCTAAAAGCGCAGGATTGAAGTAAGTGAACAAACTGTGCCAGGAGGCAAAAAAAAAAAAATGACACTACCAGCCTCGCAATCTACGTCTTTGGAGGTGGTTTGACTTTGAAAAGACAGACGTTGCAGAAATCAGTTGCCGTTGAAGACAGCTCGACAACGAGCTAATTTCACCATCTGTGAACTAACCACTGTGCAGAATATGAAGATTGTGACTAATTTGAAGAGTCAGCTGGGCATGACGGGCTTAAACCAGGCAAGGCATCAGTACAAAAACACACTCAGCACACCATAACAGAATCATTCTGCAAAAATAGTGTCTTACAACAAGACAGCATAACAAATGCTGTCACCAATTACACTGCGAAAGACACGTTGCAAATTTAGGTGGTTGAGAGAAATGGGTTCAAAGTATTGCCCAAACACAGTGTATTTATCTTTATCAACAAAATCTCAGAAAATATCAAGATGTCTTTTTATTTTATTTTTATTTTTTTTAAATTAAACATTGCACATAGTGCTGGGTATCGCCACTGATATCCTGAATCGATTTGATTCCGATTCAAATGGTCCCAATTCGATTTCATTTCTGTTATTTAGGATATTTCAGTTACAATACCAGGTTTTGTTTGAATATGAAGAGAGATTTTCAGAGAACTAATTTTGTAATTGTATAAAGAACACTCAATCTACCATTATTAAAATTATTAGTGTTTACATGAAGAATTAACCTAATCCATCTGTGTTTGGAACGGTCACTTCTATCAAATGTTTACATCTGGGTAAAACATAACATAGTTCTAGAACATTAATAAAGCCTCAGAAGTCATCATTTTCAGCTATGCTATATGGACATATATCGTTCATATAAAAGTTACCAGAGCCTCAGTTATATTTTTGGCACAGGGAGAGAGAGATTTCATGAAATCGCAAAACTCTGCAAACGGTACTTAATTTGAAATGACGGACGGAGAGCAAAACACAAGTGGAGAGATATGACATCCAAGGTAGAAAGAGAAAAGAAAAGAGATGGGGAGATTAACCATACAGTGGGGCAAAAGAGTATTTAGTCAGCTACTGATTGTGCAAGTTCTCCTACTTAGAAAGACGACAGAGGTCTGTAATTTTCATCCTAGGTACTTCAACTATGATAATAAATAAAAATAATACATTACATGTATATAGCGGCTTTCACAACACCCAAGGTCACTTTACATTGATAGCACAATTACACAGATACAGTAACAGTATGAGGGACAAAATGAGACAAAAACTCCAGGAAATCACATTGTAAGATTTTTAAAGTATTCAATTGTAAATCATGGTGGAAAATAAGTATTTGGTCAATAACAAACAAGATTTCTGGCTCTCACAGACCTATAACTTTTTCATTAAGAAGCTCTTCTGTCCTCCACTCATTACCTGTATTAATGGCACCTGTTTGACCTCGTTATCTGTATAAAAGACACCTGTCCACAGCCTCAAACAGTCAGACTCCAAACTCAACCATGGCCAAGACCAAAGAGCTGTCGAAGGACACCAAGAAGGAAACTGTAGACTTGCACCAGGCTGGGAAGAGTGAATCTACAATAAGCAAGTAGGTTGGTGTGAATAAATCACCTGTGGGAGCAATTGTAAGAAAATGGAAGACATACAAGACAATTGATAATCTCCCTCAATCTGGGGCTCCACGCAAGATCTCATCCCATGGGGGTCAAAATGATCATGAGAACGGTGAGCAAAAATCCCAGAACTACACGGAGGGACCCTGATGAATGAACCTGCAGAGAGCTGGGACCAAAATAACAAAGGCTACCATCAGTAACACACTACGCCGAGAGGGACTCAGATCCAGCAGTGCCAGGCGTGCCCCCCTGCTTAAGCCAGTACATGTCCAAGGACCGTCTGAATTTTGCCAGAGAGCATATGGATGATCCAGAAGAGGATTGGGAGAATATCACGTGGTCAGATGAAACCAAAATAGAACTTTTTGGTAAAAAGTCAACTGGAGGAAGAAGAATGCTGAATTGCATCCCAAGAACACCCATACCTACTGTGAAGCATGGGGGTGAAAACATCATGTTTTGGGGCTGATTTTTCTGCAAAGGGGGCAGGACGACTGAATCCCGTGGTAAGGGAAGAAGAACGGGGCCATGTATCGTGAGATTTTAAGCTAAAACCTCCTTCCATCAGTGAGAGCATTTAAGATGGAACGTGGCTGGGTCTTCCAGCATGACAATGATCCCAAACCCACCGCTCAGGCAATGAAGGAGTGGCTCCCTAAAAAGCATTTCAAGGTCCTGGAGTGGCCTAGGCAGTCTCCAGACCTCAACCTCATAGAAAATTTGTGGAGGGGAGGGAGTTACATGTTGCCCAGTGACAGCCCCAAAACATCACTGCTCTAGAGGAGATCTGCATGGAGGAATGGGCCAAAATACCAGCTACTGTGCAAAACCGTTTTACAGGAAATGTTTGACCTCTGTCATTGCCAAACAAAGGTTTTTCGTTACAAAGTATTGACTTGAACTTTTGTTATTGACCAAATACTTATTTTCCACCAAAATTTTACAATTAAATTCTGTAAAAAATCCAACAATGTGATTTCCTGGATTTTTTCCCCTCATTTTGTCTCTCATAGTTTGAAGTGTACCTATGATGAAAATTACAGACTTCTCTCATCTTTTCTAAGTAGGAGAACTTGCACAATCAGTGGCTGACTAAATACTTTTTGCCCCATTGTAGTTAAGTTGAAAAGAGCATTCACAATGTAAACGTAACCGGCACCGGGCACACGTACTCTGGCGCTTCATGATTCCGAGCAATAATTCAGTTCATCATCGCGCCGCATTTTTGGCGGTGCTACATTAAATTAAAGCCATAACTGAGACCACAGAAAGCCACAGTGGCTGCTGTCGCAACAAATTCTAGAGGAAACAGGTCTAGTGTTTTTTTTGAATATCAGGGTGCTGTCTCGCTAAATGGTTTTTCTCAGATTTGTCGTATTCACAGAATATTTCACCTGGCTTTTTTTTTTTCAGCTGGCTTTTGTCCAGCTTTTCCCTAAAGTCATGGATTTTGAATCCAAAATGTAACCGGACATCTGCTTTCAGGTGCTGGGGCGTCTTTCACTTGAGCTCCAGTCATGCTTAATCAATACAGGCTAGATGTCGGTGCACAAAAAAAAACACTGGGTTAAATATTTACGCATACATGGGGAAAAATAGGCTCATTTTAAATATCGATCTCAGGTATATATGAGTCGATATCACGTCATTTTTCAGATGAAGATCGATTTGAATCGAAAAATCGATGTTTTAAACCCGCCCTGACCACACAGTCCTACGGAGAGTGCTGTCTTGATGCAGCAGAGGTTGACGTCCTCAGTTTGTCTGATTGTCCATGAGTTTTACGAAGCCGTTTGTCCGACGACATCACACTACGTCATGCAGATCAGCCTACAGTTCTTCGTAAGAGGTAAGGATTCCTGCAGTGTGCCGATATAAAAGATGCATGAACTCCAATCTGTTCACATATGGCCTCATATCTGACTGTTACTGGCTTTCAGGAGGCAGATTGGAATTGAAAAGCTAATGTGTTTTGTCCTACTCACTCTGGTACGAAAGAAACTAATTTGTGTCACGTATGAGGAAAAAATGGAACTAGGCCACACAAAAACCAAACAAATAAACAAAAAATACTCTATACATTTTGTCCTCACTGATTTTTGTGTTCCCTTGTTCTTTAAGGGTGCTCCTTGACGAAAACCTCAGCACAGAAATGACTGCTGGTCACCGATCTAAGCTCTAAGCACACACGCACGTAACAGCCTCAACACCATTTTTAGATGTGAACTGATTGTTTCTTATCTTTAATAGCTGCTGTTGAACACCTGGGATCAACAGGCGAGAAATCAAAGGCGAGAAGAGGCAGAAAAAAAGAAAGAAATGGTGGTGGGGGGGGGATTTTGTTCTTTGTGTGTGTGTGTGTGTGTGTGTGTGCGCCTCTTGCCTGTATTGAGTACATTATGATCCTGAAGCAGGATACTGCAAACTCATTTGGATCCCACAACCGATGATTATCCAGATGCCTAGGAGAGCAAGAGAGAGCAAGACTGTTATAGACAGAGTAAGATAATGACAGTTTCTGCTGTTCCGGTCACATTTAACAGCTTCTACTATAACTTAGTTGATGTTTCCCTTTCTGTACTGCATTTTAGTCACCACACTAGATTTCAAACAATTAAGAGCTGTTGTCTATACTGACTTCATCATTCATCACCTGTCAATGTAAACTGGGTGGTCCTTACACCAAACGATTTAAGTGATTTCACAGTCACAGACAAATTTCCAATGTCAGAACAAAACCTAGAGTCCTACTGGAGTTGCATAGCAATCGTTTCATATCAATCGTTAGGTGTAAGGTGGACGTGATAGCTGTCATTAAGGTCTGGACATTCTGGTCCAGACCTTTCAATAAAACGCAAACATTGTCACCAACCACTAAGTGAGCTCTCTCCGGCACCAAATGGGAAGCAGCAAAGTGAGTACTAATTAAACAGGGACTTTGAAATGGTGAGTGCTTTTACATGCACTTAGTAATATGATCATAATCAGATTTCTACAGTTTCTACAGTCCTGATTATTCAAGTGAGCATGTATGCAGTATACTTTGATCTAGAAATCAGATTTAGTAATCCCATAGACAGAGCTGGATGTTACCCCAGTAATTGGATTTCTCAAATCATGTATACCTGTTAGCCTATTTTAATTGGTTTTCCCAGTCAGCACATGCACTCATGCCCAACTTAAATGGTTGACAGGTCCACTTATTATGAAGACGTGGCTTTATTTGGGCTCTTTTTCTGTTGACTGTCGAGTTTTGTTTTTCATAGGATCAGGCAATCCCGAAATTAAATGTGAAATAGCTATCAAACACTTTGTGGAGGCTCTGGAACACAGTACAGTCTAAACTCGTTATCTCACCCACGTCTGTTTCATGGCTATTTAATGAAGAGTACGAAGACTTAACACGATTACAAAAAAATAGACAGTGACATTCATACCTGGTGCTAACACAATGTGTTTTACTGAGCAGTCCACATGGTCCTACAATCACATTTACAAATGTACATAAACATGTACATATACAGTTTCTATTCATTTACACAAATTTGAGAAATAGTCTGGGATTGATGATTGTTTATATGACATGAAGTCCAGTCTGTGATGAATAACCGCAAAGTCTTTACAAGACAAGTCTGTTCACTCCGCCACCATCTTGGTAATGCCACTGAGCAGTAATTTCCAGTAATACAAGACCAGACTCTCTATGAATGGAGACACACCTACATATCCGAAACTGAAAGATAATTGAATGTTTAAAATGCATATTTAGAATCGCTGGTATTAACTTGACAAGAATTATACAACATACTTGCATTGTTGGGTTCAAATCACCAAGAAATCCAATTTTTTAAGGTTATTCTGGCCACTGCGCATGCCTCCACTAAAAAGGGGCCAAGACTTGCCAAACCCGTCAGACACATATGCCGATTAGTTCTTTCTAATGATGGGGCGGGGCTTCTGTACAGTCCCATTCATATTTCAACCAGTGACATCAACATCTCTGATAACAAAAGGGCTGTACACCATCTGCTGTTGCAAGTTTAAAGTAGGATTAAACTGCCACCTACTAACAGTCTGAAACATGGCGGTTTAGCAGGTTAGAATTCATTGCTGGCAAAACGTTTGTCACATCCAAAGCTTGGCGAGGACGAGAGCTGAGGTTGGTGGCTTGGAGGTAAAGTGCATGGAAGGAAATCCGTCCCGCCATCACAGGTGGCAAGAAATGAGGCTGGCGAGATAACGAGGTCAAACAGTATTTATATATTTATGTAGACTATATCTGTATGTCATTGCTAAACTTGGATACTTTTTGTGAATAATGTTGATGAAACGAAGTGCTTACAGTGTAGTCGTATAGCAGGTACAGTATATGACATCTCAATACATTTTTCTCTTGCAAATAGTGACCATGTAAGATCCCCGGTCTTTGCAAAAACATAGTCTGTGACTATAACTAATGACGTGAGAGGGTGTAAAACGTCACAGCCTTCTGGTGTATGGTCAGCCTTAGATGCAGAAGCAGCTGGCAACTACATAGAAAATACATAGAGTACATACTATAACCCTTTGTTTCCGTTTTGCTCACATAACCCCTAGTGGAAACAATGAACACTGCTTAGACATGACCTTTAAGTCACATCATCATCATGTAAATGATAATAGACAAGCACTGCATTAAAGCATTGCAATTTTAGAAACTTCCATAATTGTTCAACCTTCTACAGGTTTGACAAAGCATAAGTGAAATAAGTGAAAGAAAACATTGTGAGTAAAGCAGAAATCTATAAAGTCTAATAAACCAAATATATCATAATGGTAACTATGTAACAAAAACCGTCTTTTTTATAGGCTCTAAATGTCTAGTCACTGTTCTAGTAAGTGGAACTGGAGGAAGAAATGAGAGTATCACTCAGCATAGCACTGAGGGATGAAGTGTGCATGGTCACAGTCTGAGTTTAACCATCAGGAAGACTGATTGCCCTCATGGTGTCCCAAAACATAGTGTGATAACTCAACCTGTCCAGTTTCTCTGCTTTATGTGAACTCCAAGGCCTAATCAGCTCACCAGAGGCCACCACACAAAAAAGAAAAAGAAGAAAACGGAGGATAATTGTTCAACTATGCCTCCTCAGGAAACAAGAACTGCCCTACAGTGGTGTGCCAGATGTATTGCCTGCGATAATCATATCTTGCGTGTTATTTTAATGATGTGTGAGCTGACATTAACAAGCATGGCACTCACTTTGCAAATAAAACATTGAAAAGCACACCTAAAGAGTTCATATATTCACTGTGTCTTATAGCCAGGTAGCACCACAAATCAAGCAAGGGTTAAAAATGAGTGAACAAACTGCTCTAGGAGACAAAATACAGACACTACCAGGCTCGCAGTCTATGTCGTAAGACTTAATCCTCAATCATGTGAATGTTGTTTGTTTTTGAAAAGACGGATGTTGCTCTGAATGTCGGAAATCGGTTACAGTTAAAGACAACTCGACAGATAACTTATTTCACCATCTGTGAACCAACCACTGTGCAGAATATGAAGATTATGACGAACTTCAGGAGTCAGCTGTTCATGACAGGCTTAAACCAGCACAAAAACACACTCAGTAAACCACAGCAGAACCAGTGCAAAAAAGTGCCTTGAGACAAGAAGAGCAACAGATGGCAAGACATAACAAATGCTGTCACCAATTACACTGCAAACGACACAGTGCCAGTTCAGGTGCTTGACAGAGATGGGTTCAAACAACTTTTAAATACTTCAGATCCAAGATGTACGCTGCCAAATTATGGTCTAATTATTGTTAGACCTCCCAGCTGACTATACGGATGTCTGCTCAAACATATCCACCTGCCTACTGAATCCAAAGTGACAATCTTTACCACAAGTCAACAACCACAGCCAAAGCAAGCCTGGCAAGCCCAGCAGTGCATAGACTTGGAAGGCTTTTCCTTATAATGAAACCTCATATTTCACTAGCAGAAAAAAGAGACATGCTACCTAGTGAGCTGCTCTTAGATGGGGGTAAGTTCCAGACGTACTCTACCTTCGTTCTACCCAGAAACGACGCCATTTCCCATCCTGTTCCAAAAATAACACTACTAGATTTAAAATGGCATGTGGAGACAGCCTGACAGGAGGAAAGGTATCTAAAGAGTCAATCAGTTCCTCAGATGGGTCTCAAATGCACACAACATGGCCCTATTCATTAAACGTCCTCATGGTGCATTCTTCTGCAAGTTACTCGTGAGTGTATGTGCCTGTCCTATTGCAAGTAGTACTCCTTTGTTTGTCCCCCTACTACCTGCATATTCTCTCTAACCTATAACTATATAAACTGGTTCACATTGGCTGACGGAGTCTCCACCATGTTGTTCATAATACTGTCTATCAGCATATTTTTGGTCCAGCATGCCATCCTCATAAGTGTTCCGGCTTCCCCTTAGACAGGGTTGTAACAGTATATTACAGTAATTTATAGAATTATGATGAATTTCCATAAATAAAAAGAACTTCAGCATATGTATAACGGTTTAGGCTTCATATGTGCTGGCATTCACTGATGTGCAGATGGTAGCACTCCACTCATGTTTTCTGCGCCATGTATGGCACAATCAGCATGAATCAATGAATCAGTCAGCTGTCAACAGTTCAGGTTGGTGGAGGTGGAGTCTTGGTGTGGGGAATGATTTCTTGGCACACCCTGGGTCCTCTGATACCTGTGGTTTGATGATTTAACAGCAGGGAATTTCTAAGCATTGTGACCTATCAATTGCATCCCTTCAAGGCAGCTGATTACCCTATGGCAGGAGGACACAGTCAGCAGTGCACAAGGGCTTATATTGCCATGGATTGGTTCCACAAACAAAACACAAGTTTCCTTGTTTTCCTGGCCCTCACACTAGCCATGGTGAACTTCTGCAGTTCTGAAGGCCAAATGAGGTCCAAAACACTACTAAATCAGTGATATTTAGCATATATGCCTTAATCACAGCAAACAGGAATGCAAATTAGACTACCCAAACACATGGTCTTACCTTGCACTGCACTTGGACCAAATAGATAAATGGTCATGTACTGCATCATTACTTACCAAACTTTTATTAAAGAAAGTTAAACGAAAAAAAGAAAAAACAAAATCAAGTGTATTTCTGCATTAATTGTATTGAAAAGATCTGTAAATCGCATTGGGAAGGAATAGGCTTGAAAAAGTTATTGGAACTAAACAAACGTAAAGGTTACAAATGGCTTATACACTCACCAGCCGCTTTATTATGTAGACGTCCTTATTTCTACACTCTATTTTATCAGTTCCACTTACCATATAGAAGCACTTTGTAGTTCTACAATTATAGACTGTAGTCCATCTGTTTCTGCTCGTACTTTGTTAGTGCCCTTTACTAGTAATGGCGAGGACGTGTGGTGTTGGTATGCTTGTATGTATTAGACACATCTACCATATTGCTCCACCTTGTAGATGTAAAGTCAGACACAGTAGCTCATCTGTTCTTGTGCAGTTAATGTCAGCCATCCTCTAATATTTCATCCGTGCTCACGGGATGCTGCCTACAGGATGCTGGTGGCTGGACATTTTTGGTTGGTGGATTATTTGCAGTCCAGCAGTGACACTGAGGTGTTTAAAAACTCCAGCAACACTGCTGCGTCTGATCAACTCATACCAGCACAACACACACTAACACACCAGCACCACATCAGTCACTGCCGTTGCCACAATGATCCACCACCCAAATAGTACCTGATCTTCGGTGGTCCTGTGGGGGTCCTGACCATTAAAAAACGGGGGACAAAAAGTATCGAGAAACAGATTGACTACAGTCTGCAATTGAGGAAATACTTCTATACGGGAAGTGGAACTGATAAAAAGAACAATGAATGCAAAAACAATGATGTGTACCTAGTAAAGCAATCAGAGAGTGTATAAGAAAATGTATAAGATGTATGGCCCGAGCTTCATCCCAAACCCATTATGGATGGACGAAGTATGAGGTCAATTGAGACTTTTCTGCATTTAATCACCATCTGTGCTAAAAATGCCAGAATTTTAATGAGCACCAGGTGAACAGCACAGACTAAGGTCATTTATAAAAAAACAAACAATCTAGCAATCCATGTCATAAAGACCTATTGTGCACAAGTACCTACATTATAATTCACCTTATTTTAAGGTTTAGTACATCAAATTACAGTTACTGATTGGGTGCTCTCCTTGCTAATCGTAGATGTGTGCTTCATTTCATATCTTGTACCTTTTGTCGTCCTCTGCTCTGCTCACTTCTCTTTTCCTTCCATCCTCCTCTCTTTCTCTCCTCCTTTTTCCTGCCTCTAGTCACCATGGTGACGTCAATCTGCCCCCAATCGGAGTTATTTTTAGAATGCCTGGAAGAAAGCCTTCCCAATCGTTCCTCCTAAAACCCATCTCTCTCCCTCTCCCTCTTTTCTGTCTATCTGTCTCAACCATGAGCTGCTGCTTTGTCCACCTATCAGAGGTACCGATCTCTCCCCTAAAACATGAACCCATCTTCTTTTTGTGAACTTCAAAACCTTCCCCTCAACACACACCCACACACACTTGCACAAAAGCTCAAACACTCAATCTACACTTTAAAAAAGCTTTTCACATATAGACCTGACTAGGGGAAAGATGGTAATGAAGCAACACACACATATTTCCATAGTAACAGACAGGAACAACTGAGACTCATAGTTAAATTTGTTCAAAAGGAGATGGGTGTAACATGACCGAATGGCTGAATGCAATGCTTTGATATTCTTCTGACACACTCATCCAGCGTGGTCCTAATTGGGCGATGACTGAGGCGAGACAAAAGAATCTCATTAGCAAGCTCTGACAGCATAAATAGAAAACATTAGGCTTGGCTTTATCTCTTAAAGCCAAATTGTAAAAAAAAAAAAAAAAAAAACGATAGAAGATATTCTTCCAGGTCACTGTTGCACTTGTGTGAAGTCAACAGCTCTGAATGCTAGATCTCTAGATTAAAAATAATGTCCCCAACGCATTATTTCTGTTATGGTGGTTATGTTCTGTTTTGCACAGTACTGTACGCAGCATTAGCTGTACACAGGATCCCTTATTGCTCCACCTTGTAGATGTAAAGTCAGAGACATTAGCTCATCTGTGGACTGTGGTAGCCTAGCGGTTAAGGTACTGGACTCTGGACCAGAAGGTCCAGGGTTCAAATCCCACCTCTGCCAAGCTGCCACTGTTGGGTCCACTGTTGAGCAAGACCCTTAACTCACAACTGCTTGGATTGTACGATTGTACTAATGTAAGTCGCTCTGGATAAGGGCGTCTGCTAAATGCTGTAAATGTAAATGTAAATCTGTTGTTGTACAGTTTGTGTTAGTCTTCCTCTAATCCTTCATCAGTACCCACAGGATGCTTTCTACAGGATGCTGGTGGATGGACATTTTTGGCTGGTGGACTATTTACAATCCAGCAGTGACAGTGAGTGCTTTTAAAACTCGACCAGCTTGTTAAAGATCCACTCATACCAGCACAACACACCACCACACCAATGTCACTGCAGTGCTGAGAAAGCAACTAAAAGAAACAGACTAACAAAGTATTTAGAGAAACAGATGGACTACAGTCAGTAACTACATTTACAGCATTTAGCAGACGCCCTTATCCAGAGTGACTTACAATGGATACAATCTTACAATCCAAGCAATTGTGGGTTAAGGGCCTTGTTCAAGGACCCAACAGTGGCAGCTTGGCAGAGGTGGGATTTGAACTTTGGACCTTTTGGTCCATAGTCCAGTACCTTAACCGCTAGGCTACAGTGAACTAAGTGCAGGTGCCACTAAAACATAAATGAAGAACAGACATGCACTGATTGCGATTTTCTTGGCCAATTCCAATTTCTGATTTCTTAAATATATGACCGGCCAATTCCGATTTAGGCTGATTCTGATTTGCTTTCTAAGAATAAAAAATGACAGCATACAGAAACAACAACCCTGTCCCTACTGTGGAACATGGAGGAGGCTCTGTTATGTTCTGGGGCTGCTTTGCTGCATCTGGCACGGGGTGTCTTGAATCTGTGCAGGGTACAATGAAGTCTCAAGACAATCAAGGAATTCTAGAGCGAAATGTGCTGCCCAGTGTCAGAAAGCTTGGTCTCAGTCGCAGGTCATGGGTCTTGCAACAGGATAATGACCCAAAACACACATCTAAAAACACCCAAGAATGGCTAAGAGGAAAACACTGGACTATTCTGAAGTGGCCTTTTATGAGCCCTGACCTAAATCCTATTGAGCATCTTTGGAAGGAGCTGAAACATGCCATCTGGAGAAGGCACCCCTCAAACCTGAGACAACTGGAGCAGTTTGCTCAAGAGGAGTGGGCCAAAATACCTGCTGGGAGGTGCAGAAGTCTCACTGACAGATACAGGAATCGTTTGATTGCAGTGATTGCCTCAAAAGGTTGTGCAACAAAATATTAAGTTAAGGGTACCATCATTTCTGTCCAGGCCTGTTTCATGAGTTTATTTTTTTAAATAATTCTGTTGAAGCATGGTTGAAAAGCAATGTCTGATTTTCATTTGTTCATTTTCATAGACGTTGTATTTATTATTATTTTTGTCAGATTAAAGTTATTTCTGTTACCATTGTGGGTTTTTCTTTCATTAACTGAGGGGTACCAACAATTTTGTCCAAGTGTGTAAATGTAACCGGCACAGAATCGGTTATATGAGACGGTCACAGGAAAATACGCTGACAACCAACTGATTCCGGTCACCGGCCGATCGATCAGTGCATCTTTAATAAAGACTATTATTAAATAATTGTAAAAATAAAAAATGCCCAAGACTTTTGCACAGTAATGTATGTGCTCTCACTAACAATCTGATTAATACCATATTTTGGATGTTATCTGATTATTCAAATGCTCATGTGAACCTCATACTCTGACCATGCTTACACTAGATCGTTTCATGAGCCTTTTGAGTATCAGGACTGTATTCGGACAGAGCTAAAACACATAAAAATGCATTGGTATATGCACCCCAAGATGCACGGATATCTGATTGATCAAACCACTTCAGGATGTGGTTGAGACGCACTGTAGCCAAATACTAAACAAGTGTAAATGCATCCATCTCTGCCAAAACGCATCTGACTGCCAAAACTCTCCCAGTACTTTATGGCACAGCACGTCATCTCTGACGTTCACCTCTGCATAGCTGGAGAAACAATAATGAAGGACGGGCAGAGCTAGTGAACGCAATAAGCTTTTTAATTTTTATATATCATTTTAACACTTACCACTGTCCAAAATAAACTGTAATACAATCTTCTCCCACCAGTTTGCTCTCTCGTGCCCAGCATCATCGCTGTACTAATCATGTATAACAATTGCCTGCTTCTCAACATTAACTCCCGAAGTTAAAGCCTAAGAAATTTCAAGTGATTATGTAAAAATTATGACGTTCATCTACCATCTTTAACAAATTAAAACGGTCAAAAACGCATAGATCTGATATCTACTGCATCTCAAACCCTGTACGACCATAATAGCTCATCTACATGAGAACACACAAAAAAGACAGCATTTCTAACAACCACAAAATTATAATAACAGCTTAAAATGATGGATTAAAAATATCATGTACGCTAACCAATCACTTTTTTAGCTACATGTCCTTGTTTCTATACTCATTGTACATTTTATCATTTCCACTTTCCATATAAAAGGACTTTGCACAGAGGTGCTTGAAAGTTTGTGAACCCTTTAGAATGTTCTATATTTCTGCATAAATATGACCTAAAACATCATCAGATTTTCACACAAGTCCTAAAAGTAGATAAAGAGAACCCAGTTACACAAATGAGACAAAAATATTATAATTTGTCATTTACATATTGAGGAAAATGATAAAATATTACATATTAGTGATTGGCAAAATTATGTGAACCTTTGCTTTCAGTATCTGCTGTGACCCCCCTGTGCAGCAATAACTGCAGCTACACGTTTCCTGTAACTGTTGATCAGTCCTGCACAGCGGCTTGGAGGAATTTTAGCCCATTCCTCTGTACAGAACAACTTCAGCTCTGAGATGTTGGAGAGTATCCTCGCATTAACTGCTCGCTTCAGGTGCTTCCACAACATTTCGATTGGATTAAGTTCAGAACTTTGACTTGGCCTTTCCAAAACATGAACTTTATTCTTCTTTAACCAACGACTTGTGTGCTTAGGCTCGTTGTTTTGCTGCATGACCCACCTTCTCTTGAGATTCAGTTGATGGACAGATGTCCTGACATTTTTCTTTAGAAATCTCTAATACAAGTCAGAATTCATTGTTCCATCAATAATGGCAAGCCATTCTGTCCCATATGCAGCAAAACAGGACCAAACCATGATACTACCACCACCATGTTTCACAGATGGGATAAGGTTCTTATGCTGGAATGCAGTGTTTTCCTTTCTCCAAACATAACGCTTTTCTTTTCAACCAAAAAGTTCTATTTTGGTCTCATCCGTCCACAAAACATTCTTCCAATAGCCTTCTGGCTTGTCCACGTGATCTTTAGCAAACTGCAGACGAGCAGCAATGTTCATTTTGGAGAGCAGTGGCTTTCTCCTTGCAACCCTGCCATGCACACCATTGTTGTTCAGTGTTCTTCTGATGGTGGACTCATGAACATTAACATTAACCAATGTGAGAAAGGCCTTCAGATGCTTAGAAGTTACCCTAGGGTCCTTTGTGACCTCTTCAACTATTACACGCCTTGCTCTTGGAGTGATCTTTGTTGGTTGACCACTCCTGGGGAGGGTAACAATGGTCTTCAGAAATCTCCTTTGTTCGTGCCATGACACTTCCACAAACATGTTGTGAAGAGCAAACTTTGATAGATCCCTGTTCTTTAAATAAAACAGGGTTCCCACTCACACCTGATTGTCATCCCATTGATTGAAAAAACACCTGACTCTAATTTCACCTTCAAATGAACTGCTAATCCTAGAGGTTCACATACTTTTGCAACTCACTAATGTTATATTGGATCATTTTTCTCAATAAATAAATTACCAAGTATAATATGTTTGTCTCATTTGTGTAACTGGGTTCTCTTTACCTACTTTTAGGACTTGTGTGAAAATCTGATGATGTTTTAGGTCATATTTATGCAGAAATATAGAAAATTCTAAAGGGTTCACAAACTTTCAAGCACCACTGTAGTTCGACAAGTAGACTGTAGTTCATCTGTTTCTCTACATACTTTGTTAGTCCCCTTTACTCTGTTCTCTAATGTTCAGGACCCCCACAGATCAGGTACTGTTTCTGACCTTACATCTACAATGTAAAGCAATATGGTAGATGTGTCTAATAGATGCAGCAGCACTGCAGTGTCTGATACTGCTCTGTTCAAAGTTTGTGAAGCTAGTCCTCACCATTTTCATATGAAATTACACCAGAATCATCTAATTTTGTTAAGGACCTAGGCACTTGGCATCTGGCTTCAAGTGAATGAGTATTTACATGTATAAGCAAGCTATTTGGAGCTACTTTGACTGGTTATACCACAATGAACCTTCATAGGTCATGTAGAGTCCAAGCCTCAGTGGGTTGGAGCTGTTTTGTGGCAGAGGGGTGACCATAATGTTTTGGGTCATTGTATTATATAGCTTCTTTAATAGAGCTTCACATAGTGCTTTGATGAGTGTAAATTTGATCCAAACGAGTTGTTCACAGGGCATAAGAACATCATACTACATCCTGAATGCAGTCCACTGATGCATGGTATCTCTACTTACACTAGTACAGGCCGAACAGCATTGTTCATGTTGCCGTACGCTGCACGACCAAGCAACTCCCGAAAACAGCTCTCAGCCAGAGATGCAGGATTCTCCTCTCCTCCTCCCCTAGGAGAGAGAGTGAGAGAGAGAGAGAGAGAGAGAGAGAGAAAGAAAACAGCTTTAAAATACATGAAAATATATTTGCCTTTACATTACCCCAAATCAAGCAAACATCCCTTGATGGTAATAACTGGGGTTAGGACAAACTGTTAAAAGCATAATCAGCCAGTTATATAGACATTGGTTGAAGCTAGCAAGTCAACCTCAAAATACATACAGCCCTCTTTCATTTTGCCCTTCACATTTGTGGTTTCAAATCACCTGCGAAAATCATTTCTGAATACTAAGGCAGGAGAGACAGCTTTCTCGCAACATGCCTCGAGATGCCTCTATCACGGTTGACTGAATTTTGATTACCAGGTGGGTTATCTATTAAAAACATATAAAAGAAGAATATTAAATATGGTCTAGTGCAGGGACTCTCAACCGCTGGGCTGAGGAACAAGTCGACTGCAGAACATAACCAAGTGGACCATAAAACAGCCTCAAGTGGTGCATTGGCCTGCACTCAGAGGTGATTATCTAGTTCGTACAGAGCCAGCAACAGCACTTTAAGCCATAAAAATAGTGATGGGATGAAATGAAATTCTTGGCCAAACCGAAATTCTGAACACACACCAAGCAAGGGTTACAGATCTAACAGCCTCTCCAGAGGCGTATGCACCAACCAGAGCAGAACAGCAAATGAAACAACAGTAAAGTTATTTTTAACTACATCCGAACCCTGTGAGTTTATTGATCTCATCTTGTTACCACATTTCCCACCACAGCCTCTGTTGTTAAGCCCCTGGTCTTAACTTGTGGAAGCCACGTGCTTTGAAGGTGAATGTAAGGCTGAACAAGAAAGCAGAGGCGACTGTAGATAGAGAATGCACAAGAGCATTCAGAGGTTGTTTGTGCACCGATTTCAAACTTTTGTTCCCTAAAGTCCGTTTGATAGCCCATATTTGACGTTGTTTTATTGCAGACAGTATGGACAAAATATGTTTCATGTTTTAATTGTAACACTACAGGATCGCCATTGTCGCATTTTTTGTTTCAAAATTCTTCACATATTCCTTACTGGGGACAGGTCAGGACTGCAGGCAGGCCAGTCCAGTACCTGTACCCTCTTTCTGCAGCCATGCCTTTGTGATGTGTGCAGCATGTGGTTTTGCATTGTCTTGTTGAAAAATGCATGGACGTCCCTGGAAAAGATGTCACCTTGAAGTCAGCTTATGTTGCTCTAAAATCTCAAATGCATTTTCTGCATTAACTCTGCCATCACAGAAGTGTAAATGACCTTTGTCAAGGGCACTGACCCAACCTCATACCATGACAGAGCCTGGCTTCTGGACCTATTTCTGATAACAGTTTCTTGTCTTTGGTCACGGTGTCCATTTCTTCCAAAAATCATCTGAAATACTGATTCATCTGACCATAATACATGCTTTCACTGTGTGATGGTCCATTCTAGATGCCTCCAAGCTTCTGGATATGGTTAAATTAGGATCTTATATGCACAGTAACGTTTTAAGTGGCATTTGTGAATGTAACTCTGTATTGTAGTGCTTAATAAAGGTTTGATAAAGTAATCCCTGGCCATTATGGTTCTATCAGCTATTGATGAATGACGGTTCTTGATGCAGTGCCATCTGAGGGATCGGAGCTCACACCTCTTCAGTTTAGGCTTGTGCCCTTGGCCTGAAATTCCTCCCGACTGCTTGAATCGTTTAATGACATTATGCACTGTAGACCGAGATGTATGCAAATCCCTTTCAATCTTTCGTTTGAGGAACATTGTCTTTAAACAAAATTTCAATAATTTTCTCACATATTTGTTGATAAACTGGAAATCCTCTGGCCATCAAAGAGTCAACTTTTCGTCGATACAGCTTTTGTACCAAATCATGATTACAATCAATTTTTTACCTCATTACCAGCCCCAAACTGTCCCTGTCCCAACATTTTTGGAATGTGTTGCAGACCTGAAATGCATGAATTTATGTTTACTAACAAATGAAATGAAGTTGGCCAGACAAAACAAGAAATATCTGGAGTTCATACTGTCTGCAATGAATTTTTTTTCCCATACTGTCCTATATTTTTCTGATTTGGAATTGTACGTTTATACGTTAAAGAATCGCTCAAGAATTATTCCATGCCACCACTTCGGCATCCACACCCTTGTGCACGTAGAGCACCATAATCATCAGTAGTCATCACTAAAGAAAAAGACAGCCCCCCCCCCTCTGTCCCCCTCTGTCCCCCTCTCTCCCTGTCTCCCTCTCTCTCTCTCATTCACACACACACACACACACACACACACACACACACACACACACACACACACACACACAGAGCCTCCTTCATGGATCGATGAAGGACCGCCCGTGTAATACAAAATGCATGAGGATCCAACCTATATTTAGCATGAGGTCAACGATGAATGCTTTGTGAAACATCAAAAAGGCACTAAATACAGAAAAACAGTCCAAAGCCTCTGCTGCACTAAACATAGGCACAGATCATGCAGGGCGCTTATGAAAATCTGTCAAAAAAAGGTTACAGAGCATCACATTAGTTATTCAAATTGTTTTGCCTCCTCTCCCTTTCTCGGTCACACACATTCATCTCACATATAGCTCCTAAATGCCAGTTAGTAACATTATGCAGATGCAGAGCTGCAAAGCACATAAGCACTGTGTGTGTTCCGTCTGACCCAGGGCTGGGCTGTTTGACAGATGTGTGATGCTAGAAACATTTACCAGTAGAGACTTTGCTTATATCACAGCATTTCTAGGACATTTGCAGCTTGCTAAGACAGTGCTGCCAACCTCATGTAGAGAAGGAAGAGCTTTTTCTCTGTTTTCATTCAAGAGACTTAAGAGTAAGGATGGTGGAGGAAAGAGACATTTCAAAGACCAAGGACTCCTCACAAACAACTGACGAGGAGGATTCTGTTGTGTGGACATGGATCGCTTTTGCAAAATCCGACAATGACCAGAAGACACACTGTCTGTAAGGTTTGCTATGACAGTTGTAGTCGGAGATGGAAACACTAGCAATCTTATTATCATTTTAAGATAAAGCATGCTATACAGTATAACAAAAGACATGTGCTGCATTCAGTGAAACAGCACAGTCCAAAAGAGACACCTGATGTTCAGGATTATTTGATTGAATCCTTTGAGGCAGATGGAAGCACATAACTAAAGCACCTTTTATTTATACACATGGCCCCAATTTACACAGGTGAAAAGGAGGGGTTCAGGAAGCTAATCAAGGATTACGGTTATAAGTTATTACCAACTAAGTGCAAAAAGGCTATATCATTGGCATACTATAGTTTCAAATGTTTGGTTTATAATAGGCGTCTTATTCCTAACAGATGTAAGAATATTTAGATATTTACAGGTGAAGTCTGATTACATACAGTGGGGCAAAAAAGTATTTAGTCAGCCACTGTTCTCCTACTTAGAAAGATGAGAGAGGTCTGTAATTTTCATCATAGGTACACTTCAACCATGAGAGACAAAAATGAGAAAAAAAAAATCCAGGAAATCACATTGTAGGATTTTTAAAGAATTTAATTGTAAATTATGGTAGAAAATAAGTATTTGGTCAATAACAAAAGTTCAGCTCAATACTTTGTAACACAACCTTTGTTGGCAATGACAGAGGTCAAACGTTTCCTGTAAGTCTTCACCAGGTTTGCACAGATCTCCTCTAGAGCAGTGATGTTCTGGGGCTGTCGCTGGGCAACACAGACTTTCAACTCCCTCCACACATTTTGTATGGGGTTGAGGTCTGGAGACTGGCTAGGCCACTCTTTTGCCTGAGCGGTGTGTTTGGGATCATTGTCATGCTGGAAGACCCAGCAACGTTCCATCTTCTATGCTCTCACTGATGGAAGGAGGTTTTGGCTTAAAATCTCACAATACATGGCCCAATTCATTCTTTCCTTACACGGATCAGTCATCCTGTCCCCTTTGTAGAAAACAAGTGGAGGACAGAAGAGCTTCTCAAAGAAGGTCTGTGAGAGCCAGACATTTTGCTTGTTTGTGGGCGACCAAATACTTATTTTCCTCCATGATTTACAATTAAATACTTCAAAAATCCTACAATGTGATTTCGTGGATTTTTTTTTCTCATTTTGTGTCTCATAGTTGAAGTGTACCTATGATGAAAAGTACAGACCTCTCTCGTCTTTCTAAGTAGGAGAACTGGCACAATCTGTGGCTGACAAAATACTTTTTTGCCCCACTGTACCTAAACACAGTTGCAGACCAATTCCCTAATGACAGTGGCTTCTTTCAGTAATATAATGCACCCTGCCACACTACTAAAATTGTTCAGGAATGATTTGAAGAACAGGAGTTCAAGGTGTTGACTTGGCTTCCAAATTCCTCAGATCTCAATCTGATTGAGCATCCGTGCCATGCGCTTGACAAACAAGTCAGATCCATGGAGCCCCATTTCACAACTGACACGAGGGAGAGCTACACAAGTTTAGGGAAGTGGTCTTAATGTTATGGCTGATCAATAAGTATCACTACAGTTATATAAAATGACATATACAGTGATGAAGCCCTTAGATTCAGTGCTGCACCTGACAACAATGCCTTTCCTACTCATCTGCCGAATATACTGTAATCCTGTGCTGACTCTCTCTATTCCAGTCCTCATAGTGTTACTCAGTACCCATCAGAGGGTAAGAACTTCCATCCCCTGCTCCGGTTTCACTGAGCACGCATTTCCAACAAACCTTTCCCATCGAGGGCACAAAAACAGAGTGAGTCTTCTTATTGCAATAACTGTCACTAATCAATCATTCCTTACTCAATATACTACAGTTTTTATATTCTCTATTTTTTGCTTTACTTCATCTTAGCCTATATATTATTCTATTCTAATTTTATGTAGTGTATTTTCTTTACATGTGCTCTTTAATTCTTATATTTAACATCCAGGCTGCCCAAGAATGTTGGGTCCCTATTTGAGTTGTGGTCCTCCCAAGGTTTCTTCCCTGTAAGGTTAGGAGAGTTTTTCCTTGCCACTGTTGCCTCAGGCTTGTTCAACTAGGACATTGAGCCAATATATTTGTAAAGCTGCTTTGAGACAATGCTGTGATTTAGATAAAGCACTGTATAAATAAATTTGACTTGATAGAGGATTTTGACCATACCACCCAACCCTAGTGTGACATGTTATTTACTTCTATTTCCAGACTTAAGGAACACACAAATTCAATAAAAACCTAGAACAAAGGCTAGGTAACGTCACCACAATTACTTCACGTTGACTATAAAACTGTCAGCTGTATGTCGCCCATCTAAACCAGAGACTCAAATGGATGACATCTGACATCAGCTCATTATTGATGTAAAAAGATCAAAGTCAATTCCCTTATCATATGAGATCATACGATATGCCCTCACACACAAAATCCCGGACATAGGGTTTATTATCTGCACCCATTCACATTCCATGCACACATGCAGTACAAATGAGACCATTATCTCAGACACATTGACATTCTATGCACATGAGCCCCCATTTCACATGCCACTCAAGTACAGGGAGACAGAGTTAGTGGAATAAAAGCCATTGAAAGCTAACTGGAAAATACCATCATTAGATTCTTTTGCCCCTGAGAGTTTATAGCATAAAATGGAAATGACAAAATGTCATAACATGGGGCTGAAAGAGTAAACAGGATTTCAACGTGTGCATGGCCGACAGCATCCATTCTGAATAGGTGATCATGGATTTCACACCCTGGTTGTAGAAGTGGAATATTCTATATATGTACGTTTAAAATACAAGGTATGTGCGTTTAATGCCCGAATTATGTTCTGTGAAATAAGACGATGACCGGACATCACCATAGACACGTAGTCTTTTTATGCTACTGTAATTTAAACATGTAGGGTATTTTCCAGCAACAGAACGTTTGTTTTCTGCATTAGAACTTGTAGCTTAGAAACTGGGACTACTGAGTGACTAAAAACAGAGGTGCTGAGATTCCACGAGGGTGGGGCCATTTATAAGAAGATGAAAACATTGTTTACAGAATTACAACTTACTGCTTTTAAATGGAACCTCGGGGGGGAAAAACAACACAGATACTGATACCATGTGCACTAACATTGTTTAGTTTTTTGCAAGTTTTTTGCATTTTTTTCTCCAGAAAGAATGTGATACTGTTATATGGTAAGAAATGTTGTAGTTAAGTGCAATAAAACGTATTATTATTATTTATAAAAAAAGACAAGTGCAAACAGAAACAGCGCATTCATAGCTTAAATAAATGTTCATTTAAGTTCAGCAATTTGGGGTCTCATTTATTGTTATTAGTTTCGTCCGTTGCAAAAAAAATTTGAAATAAAATAAACAATTAAAACTTATATTATTATATATCGGCCAACGGTCATCCTGCTCTCTAAATATCGCCATTGGGCATTAAAAACCCCATACTGATCGACCACTAGTATTTTCACAAGAAAAGTGTGTGCAAACGATACTTTAATGCTTCACAGATAACACTCAAAGCACGAGTGGAACGCTACCATCTACACAGCATTTCTATTTTATGGAAATTCACAATAATTATAGAAAATACAGTAGCGTACTGTTAAGACCCTGTGCAGGGGAAAGCCGTAAGACTTAAGCGGATGGCATGATTGACCTGATACTTTTGTTTGACTGACAGTATTAATCAATGCTGAAGACCAGAGACTGAGTATAAGAGTAACTATAGTTAAAAATGTAAAGCTTTTGAAGACACAAATTCATACTGAAATAATCTTCAGGGCAGTCCTCAATTAAGATTCTGTTTGATTAGATCACACCATACTCACTGTACTACAAAACTACAGCCATAAATAGTGTGCATCCACAGGCGATTACTGGTTGAACATATTAAATCAAACTATGCTACGAGTACTACCGGTGCTACTTGAAGGAGCATGAGGTTGTACACCAGATGATCTTGGTAAAGGTACTTAGTAATTATTTAATAATTAAGGAATTATTTAATTATCATAAATCTAAATTTTTCATATGTAAATGACATGTGTTTCAGACTATTCATGATTTTGTTTTAATAAAATACATTTGTGTTTAGTGTTTAATACCACGTGGGCTACGCAGACACCCAGAGTTCATTACGTCTCCATCGTACCAACTGCTCCCAAAAATTGAATTTTACGAGATATTGTTAGTAAGTCGTTTGCATTGTTCTTAAAACAATAGTTAAAAACAAATGCACAAATAAATTCATTATTATATTATGGCTGTTGAATGCATTGACGATATAGTTAATTAATCGCCTGTGTTGCAGCCAATGCTAATTTGGACAGAGGCAGCACTGCTAGTGTTAGCAAGCTCCGAATAAACCACGACGAGATGGTATGATGCAAGTTTACGTTTTGGTTTGATAATGGTCTAAAACGTTTGAGAACCACTGTAGCCTACATACCCATTTAATACAATACAGTACTTTTGGTAGCACCTTTGGCGTTCCCCTCAGGAAATGCTCTTGAGAAATGTTACTGTTTATTGCCTCCCCACAATGAAATGATGGTTATGCTTTTGGTTATACTTTGGTTATGCATAGTGTGTAACACAAGTTGTTTTTTCCCCATTCGTGTCCTTATTAAATACCTTTTTTCTGTAAACACTGAATGAAGTAATTTGACTGTGACATGATCAATACATTTACTTCAGTAAAATGTTTCGTTAAACCAAATCTAGAAGTCCTATTGTTTCATTATTTTGCCAACCCCAATTCCTTTGATCTCTGAGAGGATAGTGATAGGATATGAAGCCTCTTTATTGAACAGTGCAACTGAGCCACAAACAAAATAATTACCTGTGACAATGGCAACAAGCATGTTCCTTGGATAGTTATTAAAGAGAACATTGGATATTACTGTTAGAACTTTCAAAAAGCTTAGCTCCACATAATTCAATTTGAAATCACATGCTGAAGTCATAAGAAACCCTAGAGTGCAATACAGGCAAGGGCAATTTTTTGGGGCTGTGCCCCAAAAAACATGTTTTGTACAAAATCCATGCTATTACTGAGGAAATTCTCACATGCACTAACCTGTTCCCAACTCAATTACCTATACAGAGTGATCAGTTACCTTTGTAACCAATGTCCCCCGATGCAGAATAGGAGAAATATAACTCTAATGTGATCATGAAAGCTTATTATGAATGATTGGGAGGACCCCTTCTGCTCCCTGTAATTGCACGGTTCATTAAATTAGGCAAGCTAGCAGTACAGGAGCAAGTGTTCTTCAGAACTGCTAAATACTTTATTTGTTTGTTTTTCATAAATGGGAAAAGGTGGGACAATCAGGGCCATAAATGAATAACACAAAATATACTTATGTGCCTTTGAATGACTCTTTTTTCCCCACTCTACTCTGTTATAAGCTATTTTCTCCTTTCCATTGTTTACATTTTCAGCATTCAGCAGATGCCCTCATCCACAGTGACGTCCAACTAATACAATCATACAAGCAATGGAGAATTAGGACTTTTGTTTAAGATGTCGACAGTGGCATCCTGGGAATGCTGGGACAGCCCCTCAGACCCAACATGACCCTTGAGCCATAACTATTTGTCACTGACTGTTGTTATCTGCATAAGATTGTCCTAAACTGAAACAATTTCAGTGTTTATCATAACATTAAGTGCATTCCTGCTGGATAACCATTGTTGGATTAGTCCTGTGGGATTATGGTATGAGCAGCAGTTACAGCAAACCACACTGGTCAAAGAGATTTCAACAGGGTTTTGTTAAAAGAAAGCTATGATGATAAATATTTGTTGACGACCCATTTTTCACAACAAAAACAAGACAAGAACTAATACTAAACTAAAGTAACAATTGAAAACAAGAACTCCTCCCTTAAGTTACCATAGCCCAGTCCCTAGAGATGGGGGACCCGAGTCACAAATTTAAGGACTTGCTTGTCTAACACTATTAAAAGACTCGAGTTGATTGTTTTATTAAATATATGCGGTTTAGGTATCAAGAAGTTAGGCATTCTTAGGGATTTTTTTTTGTTTCTGAAACATGTTTGGGTAATTTCTGTTCAAAGACGTGAAAACCTGGCATCCTATCAGAATGATAAATGAGCGACAAAGTGCTTTGGAATTTAATATTTCGCAAATGCAACATATTCTGTTCGTTTTATGTCTTGTATGTTGAAATTGGCCTTAAAGATCTCACTTACGAATTAAAATGTTTCGTTTTTTTATGTTCGTTACAAGAGAGAGTCGAAGCATTCTTGTCAATATAGGTGAATGTGTTCACTCTGGGAATATCCACACTAGCTAAGGTCGGTATTCAGTGACATTTCAAAACTGTTGCACAATAGTGTGGAAAAAAATTAAGACATCCAATAGAAAACCTTTTATCTTTTTTAACATATTTAAAAATATGGACATTTGCTCTTCAGTTTAACAATATTGAGAGATTCCTTCAGTTTTATGTGTTTAGTTATATTACCTCAAAAGATAAAACGTCCACATGTTTCAGTATGTTTAAAAAAAAGGTTTTCATTTGGTGTCCCAATTTTTTCACATGACTATTTGGCATGATGAGTTCGACTCTTTATGGCCACTGTCTTTTGACTGATTTAAATGTAGAAACTGGAGTTACAGCATCATAATATCATATGACTTGATTTGAGACTTGCTTGCTTTTTATAATGGAGCATTGTCTCAAAACAATTACAATTTTAGACTATCTCCTAATATCTAGGGCCAATCCCAAATTGAGCAAACCTAGGGCAACAGTGGCAAGGAAAAAGTCCCTAAACGTTATGGGGTAGAAACCTTGGGAGCACCAAGGCTCAAAAAATGAACCAACCTCCTTGGGTGAGCCAAAGTCTGCTCTTTGATGACCTCAACAAGAGTCCTACAGGGCGCAAGGCTTTAAAGAAATGCATGAGAGTCCATTTCTCCACCTACATGCCCAGAGCACACTACAACTTACAGCCTGAGGTCAGAGGAGGAAATCACAAATCTTTCTTAAAAACACGTGGTGTACAATCAAGCAAAGCTGAATACAACATGCATATAAAAAATGTAAATAAATAAAAAATACAGTATTTCTTATATTTACTTTGGCTTTTATTTCATTGCAGACAGTATGAACCTGAGATCAGAATGCAACATCCATTCCTGCATTTCAGGTCTGCAACACATTCCAAAAAAAGTTGGGACGATAAAGCATTGACCACTCTGTAATGTTGCCATTCCTTTTCACCACACTAAGAAGACATTTTGGCATAGATGATACCAAGTGATTTAGTGTCTCAGGTGTCATCGATCGATGTCGCATTTTCCATTTAAAAACTCTCCGCATAGTCAGGACTGCAGACAGGCCAGCCCAGTACATGTGCGGCATGGGGTTTTGCATTGTCTTATTGAAAAATACATGGACGTCCTTGGAAAAGCATCTTATGTTGCCCTAATAAGATCTCAGTGTACTTCACTGCATTAATGCTGCCATCACAGAAGAGTAAATGACCTTTTCCAAGGGCACTGACCCAACCCCATACCATGACAGAGTCTGGCTTTTGGACTTGTTACTGACAACAGTCTGGATGGTCCTTTTCGTCTTTCACCAAAAAAGATCTGGAATACTGATTGGTCTGAACACAATACACATTTCCACTGTGTGATGGTCCACTCCAGATACCTCCGAGCCAGAGAAGTCGACGCCACTTCTGGACATGGTTAACATAAGGCTTCTTTTTTACACAGTAACATTTTAAGTGGCATTTGTGAATATAACTCTGTATTGTAGTGCCTGATAAACGTTTGATAAAGTAACCCCTGGCCCATGTGGTTCTATCAGCTATTGATGAATGACTGTTCTGGTTGAAGTGATCAGAGATCACGGGCGTTCAGCTTAAGCTTGTACCATTGGCCTTTACACACTGAAATTCCTCCCGATTCCTTTAATCATTTAATAATATTACGCATTGTAGATGGAGAAATATGTTAATCCCTTATAATCTTTCTTTGAGGAACATTGTTTTTAAACATTTCAATAATTTTTCCACGCATTTCTTGATGAACTGGAGATCCTCTGGCTGTCTTTACTTCTCAAAGACTAAGCCTTTCCAGGATGCTGCTTTTTTACCAAATCATGATTATAATCACCTCTTGACATCACCTGTTTGAAATCACATCATTATTTAGTTTTCTGAATTCATTACTAGCCCTAAACTGTCCACACAACTTTTTTTTTGAATGTGTTGCAGACCTGAAATGCAATAATGGAGGTTTATTAACAAATCAAATGAAGCTGACCAGAGAAAAAAAAAAAAAAAAAAAAAAAAACACGTAGTATCTCAGGTTCATACTGTCTGCAATTAAACAAAAATCAATGTAAATGTAAGAAACACTGTGTATGCATTTTCCATACTGTCCCTACTTTTTCTGATTTGGGGTTGTAAAATGTCCGTACGCAGAACTTGTCGTTCCTTAGAACGGATGAGCTATAACAGACGACCAGTTCAGGTACCATTTCTGTCTAAGCGAAACAGAAAGGCCAGACTCCAGTGGACAAGAGAGTTCAAAAATTAGAACACTGAGAAGTGAAAAACATCACCTGGACAAATGAATACAGATTTCTGTTGCACCATGCTGATGGAGGATCAGAATTCGGCACAATCAGCATGAATCAGTGATCCCTTCATCCAGTGTCAACAGTTCAGGCTGGTGGAGGTGGAGTAATGGTGTGGGAAATTATTTCTTGGCACACCCCGAGTCCTCTGATAGCTGTGGATGGACGTTTGGACAGTGGGGTTTACCTACGCATTGTGACTGACAAACTTCATCCCTTCATGGCAGCTGTTTAACTTCTAGCAGGACAGTGCCCCATGCCAAAGCCTTGTATAATCATGGTTTGGTTCCAGGAAGATAATGAGTTCTCTTTGCTTCCCTGGCCCACAGTCTCCAGATCTTAATCTTATAGAGCATCTCGGGATGAGGTAGAACAGGCTGTTCAGAGCATGTCAGAATACTGATCTAATTTGTGCCATCTACAAGACGCTGTCCTGTCTGCATGGGTCAATATTCCTGCAGAACGATTTCAACACCTAGTGGAACCTATTTCACTTATTTCAAACCTTCCTGCTTTCAATAGTGATGCAGGGGGCTTTCTAATTGGCCTGCCTGTCTAATTGTTATCTATTTATTAAAAGGCAGGTGTTTGCTTCTCTAAGGTCAGCAGGATCACAGTCATCATGTACATGACCTTGTGTTTGTGTGTGTGTGCTCATACATGTCTCACATCATATTGTAAAAGCTACAATGGAGATAAAAAATATCTGACAAATATTCCCTCAAACAGCCACTGAATAAAATAAAAAGTTAAAGTAAGAAATCATTCAGAACAATGGTGGCACCAAGGCATATGAATCCTTCCTTTTGCCACATCCTACCTTTGTGAGGTTTTTCTCCTCAATCAAAACAAAATACAGATCAAAACTGGACAATTAAAATCAACCTAGAGTCACAGTCCCACAGCTGCAAGCCTGATTTGAGAAGATCTGCAGAACATAGAAATGTTAGCAATGATGTGGGGATTAAAGGTGTATTTTTTGCAGAGAAAAATGTGCAGGTTTAAGCTTCTTTCTCTTAGGGAGCTCTTAAGCTTTAAGTTTAAAGTAATCTTTGCGCAGCGTAGGGTTGTGAGACTTATTGTCTACCACAGCGGTGTCCAAAGTCCGGCGCCATGGCCAAATGCGGCACGTGGACAGGCTTTAATTGGGCCACGACATCAGTACTTTACTAGTACTTTACTAATCTTGCATGTCACAACTATGGAGCTGTCAAACCAAACCTAACGTGTATAATACAGTCGAGGGTGTAACACCACCCCTCACATTAGTTTCCAGTGGGCTTTCTCTTCTGGAAAGCATCTGGTTTGAACATTACAGCAAGGACTACTTGTACACTATTTTCTTGTATTTCTTTGCCTTAAGAAATGTAAAAATTGGGATTTGAACCCTGGACCTTCTGGGCCACAGTCCAGTACCTTACCCGCTAGGCTACCACAGCCCTACACCAAATAGGAGTTGGCGCATGCGCGATCACGCCGAGCTGACCCACGCCACAAACCGGCCAAAGTGTGACTCCCAATACAAATAAAGTCAAGTCATTAGAAATAGGTGGACCTGGCAACCGTGAAGGAATGCTGGTGCACATGCGCAGAATGGAAACACCGATCATAATCGGGTAACTGGTATGCATGCAATGCATAATCTGATTTCTGGAGTAAAATCCAGCTCTCTTTATCAGATTTCGTACATGACCACTTGAATAATCAGATAACTGCAGAAATCCGACTATGATCGGATTATTAAGTGCATGTAAACGCACTCAGTGTGTGAGCTGACACTATCAAGTCACGCACTTTGCAAACCACAGTCAAAAACAGACCTTGAGTTCACATATTGACTGTGTCATGCAGCCAGGTAGGTTAGATCACTGTGCATGCCCATGCATAAAAAAGCATGCTAGCACCACAAATTAAGCTACCATTCTACCTAAAAGTTAAAAATTAGTAAACAAACTGCACCAGGAGACCAAATCCAAACACCACCAGCCTCACAGTCTATGTCATTAGATTCAGTTGCTAGACATGGCTCATACTCACTCTTGTGGAGGTGGTTTGGCTGTCGTTATAGCCGTACTGACAACTAACTTATTTCACCGTCTGTGAACTAACCCCCGTGCAGAATATAAAGATTATGACAAACTTCGGGAGAACATAAATGCACTCCGGAAACCATACCAGAATCATTCTGCAAAAAAAGTGCTTCACGACAAGAAAAGCAACAGATGGCAAAACATAACAAATGCTGTCACCAATTACATCGTGAAAGACACAGTGCTAATTCAGGCTGTTCAGAGATGTGTTCAAACAACTTTTGAAGACCCAATATATACACTGCCAAAGTATCATCTAATGATCTTCATCAACAAAATCCCAGAAAATATTAAGATTTCATTTTTGGTCAATATGGCACATCTCTAGTGCAGAGAGGCACATTTGAGAAAATATGTTGCAGCAATGAATGCTGTTACACAGTAAACCTTACATATAATGCATGTGACTGTAAGGGTGATCTGTTACTTTATTTTGTTTTGTTCAGTAAGATGTAGTTTTGTATCAATTACAATCTTGTCAAAGGTGTCACTGCTTGCCAATCACTCATAGGGGTGCAACTGAGCATAAAAAAGGCCAAAATATATAGATGAAGTAGTTTAACATTAAAGTGGGCGTTAAAGAACAACATTTTTATTAATATGCATTTATTTTGTTTACGCTAAAGTAACTGATTCCTTTGCTTTAGTGCTCTAATATCTACTTTTCGTAGGTTAAACCAGAACACAAAACTATGAATTATCTTTACTTTATCTGCAGCGTGGCTGTGGCTTTCTTTCAAATATTTGCAGATGTCAATCACTCCATGTGAAAAAACTAGGAAAATGGTTCTGATTGAAAGGATAAGCCTTTCTGTAAGCTGTTTTTGGAGGGCATTATGGGAAATGTAGTGCCTGTAGTGAATTTGAGTCGCATGTCCTGTAGTTCTGCTCAGTAATCCAGGGTAAAATTAACCTTTTAACATCCATGATTTTAGTGGGGCACAGCAACAAAGTGGGTCTGATGACAGCCCTGATTTAAATCCTGATAATCCTGACCGTGTGTGAGAGCACCTGTCTGAGTCGTCGTTATCCTGCATGTTGAAGAGCATGGAGGGAATGAGTTTGTCCATGTGCTGAGGTTCCCAGATGATCGCCTGCAATTCGTCATTCACAGTCTTTCTCACAACTCCCTGCAGCCCTTTGATGCCAGCCACACGGATCCTACACACACACACACACACACACACACACACACACACACACACACACACACACACACACACACACACACACACACACGGACTTATGGAAGACACATCACAACTGACTGAACTGAATCAACTATTACCAGTGTACACACACACTTACCTGGTGCGTGTCTCTGGGTCTTCGTGTGTAGAATGGCACATGGCACTAAACTGGGAGACGAAAAAATCGTACCGCCGATGATACGAAGGCGTGTCTTCCTCAATGTTTGCAAATTTCACAAACTGTAAGATGAAACAAAAGAATAAGCCAACATCAAGGAAAGGGAAACATACCAATCACAGAAACTGACCCATGCACTTCCATTCTATGTACAGGGTTCCCACACTTTTTTCAGTGCTAAAGAACAATACTTGCAATAATTGCAAATAAAATACTATGTACAAATGTACAACAATGCCATTTACCGCACTGGATTTCTCCTTGAAGCTAACTAACATTTCTTATTTATTTCAAATGTTTGGTGATTTGATGATAAAGAGGATAATAAAAATGTAAAGCTGCCTTTATCTCTGTTATCATTAAAACAAATACCATTAAAAAAACGTGCTGACAGATGCATGTCCAGTATTACAATCATCATCACTGTAACAGAGTCAAATTTCTGCCAACACGTTTCTAAGCACATTTGATCTTTTTCTGGAAAACCCATTCAAATGTCATAGCTTTATATTTACCTTTACATTTAGTCACCTAGCAGAAGCCCTTATCCAGACCAATTTATGCAATCTTACAATCCAAGCCATTGTGGGTTAATGGCCTTGCTTAGGGACCCAACAGTGGCAGCCTGGCAGAGGTGCGATTTGAACCCTCGACCTTATCCATTAAGCCACCCCAGTCCCAAAACAATAATATGGCTCTGAAGCATTTAGTTACACAGGTTACAATCAAAGGTTAAGGGATCAACATTGGATATTTGGCAAAGGTGAGATTTAAACCCGGGACCTTCTGTTCCATGATCCTTAATCACGGTGGCACCACAATCCACGATTATATAGGTTCCAGGAAACTAACTAAAACTAATTTCCGTTAGCTTGAAATGGTCTTTTAACAGTCTGTAACTGTGCCATTTTTACCATTCCTGTACTAAATGTACCAGTTTCAGGACCCTAGGTACCTGCTTAGCAACAGAACAGGGACTTTTGTCACTCCTACTTCAGGGTGGGTATTATCTTAGCACTTAGGGACCCTGAGTGACAAGTTTTACATTGACTGGTCCAGACGTAGTGACGCAAGTGTATAGTGACTGGTCCTGACAAGTGCCCATGTTGAAGGCAACCGCGATTTTGCAATCTACTCGCACACTGCTAGTTGTAGAAACCACAGATTTTCATGCTAAAAATTGGGGGGGATGGAGACACATATAGACCGACAGTGGAGTTCAGGCTTTACTGAGCCTATATGCAATGGAGGAGGTACAAAAAAAAAAAAAAAACAATACCCGCTTCACCAATGGTCACTTCAGCGATCCTATTGGTGGGGTGAATGTAAATCAAAAAAAGGCTTTAGAAAGACCATAGTTCTCAGGGGAGCTCCACAGGGGGTAGTTCCTCCCAAAACAGTTCCCAGAACTGATAGGTGTGAAAGCAGGCATTGACCATGGCCACACAATGTACAGCAGTGTTGTAGTTTATTTGTGAACCTGCAGAAAATTTTTACATTATTCATTTGTAAAAACATGGCGAGTGCATTAGTTCACAGATCCTGTAAGCAAAAGAGCCACTGTAAATAATAACACGTTAGTCCTTAATGCATTAATCAGGATTTTCTACCTTATTATCACTGATGGCATCTAAAAAGTTTTCGTTGACATGCCTTCTTCCAGAATTATGTATTATATTTTCACAAACATGAGCCATTTACTCAAACAACTGATCAGACAAAGGAGCAAACATCCCATTTTGAGCAATTCCTAAAAGCTGAACTTAAGCCTGCTATGGCAGGAAGCAGCCTTTTTGTGAGATGTTCAATGAAAACGCGTCAGGAACATGTTAGCCATTGGGACATGCTGCTCGTCGTGTTTTAGAAATGTGCGGTGGAAACACATCCCTATATGCAAAATGCTGAACAAAATGCATAGTGGTGCTTGAAACTTTAGGAACCCTTTTGAATTTTCTATCTTCCAGCCTGATGAACATCAACAAGTCTTTGTCTGAGATCTTCAAAAAAATCTATGTTGTCTGATATGCTTCCACAAACACATGAAGTGAAGATCAGACTTTGATAGATCTCTGTTCTTTAAATACACCAGCACACTGACGGAACAAACTTCACTCAAACTGAACTTTCAAATTAACTGCCAATCCTGGAGGTTCACATGCTTTTGTCACTCTCAGGTATGTAATATTGGATCATTTTCCTCAACAAATAAGTTACCAACTACAGTGTTACCTCAGTATGAATACCGAGCAAATTTGTCCCATAAAGCATAATGTAAATTTAATTACCCTGTTCCAGACGCCCAAAAAATCCACAATGTACACTGCATTAAATGCACTAATGGAGTTGTATTATACAGGTTCTCCTGTTTTGCCTTCAGTCGGTTCTTATAACTAACCTTTTCAGGACCCATGAAGACTTATTTGCACTAAGAATACAGTACAGTAGATATAAAAACAAAGAAAAACACAAAAATAGTAAAGATCTTCTCTTAAGGATATTGTGAACCTGAATCACTGTGTACTGTTTCGGTTGAAACGAGTCACACTGCTCGACTCCTACAAGTTTAAGCAAGTGCTTTGAGTACCGAGCAAACATCAAGAACCGAGACAAATTTGCCTAGTCAAAATAGGTTGAGAACCCGAATTCGACGAGTTCCGAGGTGGTCGAGCACCGAGGTACCACCGTATGTTTTTTTGTCCAAGTTGTTTAATTGGGTTCCCTTTATATATTTTTCAGATGTGTGAAAATCAGATGCGGTTTTCCATCATATTTATGCAGCATACAGAAAATTCTGTAAGGGTTCACAAACTTAAGCACCACTGTCCACATAGTTCAGCAAGCTAGACAGTTCAGCTCTCATAAAAACTTTGCAAGAAGTGCACCTTTGCTTTTATTAGCTTACACCTCCTCATGTTTGCTAGTGTTTCTCTTTCTTAGTGGCCATTTACAAATCTTTAAAATGTTCTCTCTTCTGAAAGGTCATACTGTGATCACATGTAGGAGTGAACTGTAGCTCACTGGAACTTTAGATGAACTGCGTGGGACTCAGGCAACCATTGCAAACTCCTGGTTAGTTTACTGCGCCCTAATGTTGCTTTTCCACTTTCGCTCCACATTCATGCTGACATGTGGGAGATGACATTGGTGACCTTGCTACTCTGGCCGCTCTCACCACTGTAGGGTGACCAGCAGAATTATCCCACAGCACCTACTGTATTACACTTTATTCCAGTGGTTCCCAAAGTGGGGGGTGCACACACTTCTGCAGCAGGCAGTAAATGGACGCTGTCACACAGTACAAAATTAAGATCAGGTATGCGCCATTTAGCGAGCGCATTATGTTCTGTGAAACAGGTTGGTAACTGAAATGGACGCTGACCAGGCATTACCATAGTCAGAGTCTTTTTATACTACTGTAATGGAAACGTAAAGGGTATTTTCTTGCAAAGCAGCAAATTTTTTAAAGACCGTGAAAATGTGAAAAGACTGAATCATTTACACCAAACAATAACGTTTTGGATGGCGTGATCAAGCACTTTGCAAATGCAACACGTCAGGTGTATGGAAGCATTTTTAAATGTCAGAGACTGACCCAAGAATGGTTGTTATTGGTTTAATAGGCTATTTGAGGGGCAAACCAAGAACAAAAAAACTCGTTTCCTTTTGTTAAGTAATAATGTTATATTGTATTTTTATTTGGGAAGGAAATACAATTATTTAGTTTTACTAATTTATTTATTTTAAGTCCTACTGACATTTTATTTTACTTTTACTGGGTGAGTAATTTATTTTAAGTCATATTGTGCTGACGGTACGTCTGCTGGGATGTTAAAGATGTTCAGTGATTAATAAATATTTTTAAATTGTTTTGTAATTGTTATGTCTTTGAAAAGCAAAACAAAATACATTTAGGATATTTAATTTAGGTGGAAAAAGTGGCAAAATGAATGAAAAAAGGCGAAACAAAGTGTATTCCGTATTCACCCTTCGTTCAAATGTTTCATTTTGTTCGGTTTTGGCCAAAAAATTTAATTTTGTTGCATCCATAGTATTTTCATTAAAAAACTGCATGCAACAGAAATGTTAATGTGTCAAAGATATCACTGAAAACTGGTTGATGAGTGATCAATAAAACAGTTTTACAAACAACACAGAAGATCAGCCAGATAAAAGAGACTCAACGAGTGAATGTGAAACTTCTGTAGCTATAGGTTAGAAAAAATATGCAGGTAGTGGGGGAACACACAAGCCTGTACTACTTATTATAGGACAGGCAGATGCACTCAGAAAATACCATTTAGAAAATACCATTTACAGTACAAATAAATTGCAGAAAGTCATCCACACACACACACACACACACACACACACACACACACACGAGTAATTTACACAAAAAAGTCTCTAAACACATCAACCAAGTGAGAACAGTCTCTAGTCCTAAAGTGAGTTAACAAGCAAGCAAGCACACAACACACACACACACACACACACACACACGCCCAACTCAAACTCCTGCCTGTCCTTGTGGATCCACAGCGCTGATTAGCTGTTGAGGTGACCAGCTGTTTAAGGCCACAACGCCTGGAATTAAAAGACCGATTTCTATACCGTTATAATGTATTATAACTGTTAAGACCTCGGTCATTAAAGCGAACGATCGGTTATTGGATGTACGTTAAATGGCACCTACATATAATATGTTAAACTACCTGTTGAAATGACAATGAGATTTTTCTTAGTATTACTCAACTTCGTAATCACCATAGACAAACACTGGCAAAACTAGAACAATTCACACTGAAGAGCTCAGTGAACACGATATAAAAATGTCAGAGAATAGCATCTTCCCACTAGTCAAGTTATTTATGTGATTGGAAAGGTCAAGAGCAACAGCAAAGCTACAATGAAACCTGACAAACAAGCTGAAGCATGTAACACCTTCCTTGATTGCAGACATACATCCCAGTAGAGATACACCGATCGATTGGCCGGTTACTGGAATCACTCAGTTTTCAGCATGATGGGCCATGACCAGTGCTCGGCCGATTAGTCTCATAAAACCGATCCTGTGCCGGTCACATGTAGCCTACACTTGTGACGATGACAATGGCAGGAACACAGCTACACATGTGAATGGCACAGTGCTTTTACTAACATTAATTCAGAATTCAGTTCACGTGTATAAGGAGCTTTAAACTTAAACAGTTAATGTTCTGTTTAGGTTAATTTTTGGATTTGTGTGCATCTGTGATCAGTTTTGTGTGAGCATGTCTTTTTATTAGTTAATAAAAGCTCACAATGTATGTTGTTAATGGTGTTGTACCATTGATGCCCGGGATTTAGCGTAAGAGTGTTAGTGCTTTCAGTGGCTTACACTAGTGATATGTAAGACTGCTACCGGAGTAGGGTGAGCGGCAATTCCTTGTACTTGTACCCTTACACTGACTGGTAAAAAGTTCTTATCAAGGCTGTAATAAAGTACAATTTGAGCAAGTTTGCAGTGATTGATATTTTGTGGGCAATGCCACGAAGCTAAAGCAAATGAGAGAATAAAGACAAGTACAAGCCAACAGCTCCTGCTGTCTTTCTTTAGCAATTGTTTCTGTATGCTGTCAAGAACTGGCTGGAATCAGCCAAGAAAATTGCAATCGGTGCATCTCTATTACCCAGTACCGAACTGTCGGCGGAAACATCTGCGATGCTATTAGCCTGATACTTTAGAAATTGGGTTTCCAGCCCAAGCCAAAACCAAAGCAATCAGTCACGAGATTCTGAAGTAGTGAAAACAGGTTCAGTGTTTTCTTTTCCAGCTGCTAGTCTGACAAATGAATCTGACTTAGCCAGATGTCAGGAACATGTACAGAACATTGTGGAAGAGTGATCTGGGTGTGTTTTAAGGTTTGGGCTGACTGCCCTAATATGATCAGAGTAAGGTACAGTATGAGTGATTCCAAACAGAATGAGCAGTATGGAGAAGATTGTTCTCTTGCATGGGGACAGTGTCCTCTAAAAGGTTCTAGTCAGGGGTAAACAGCGACATAAAGGAGTGAACTTGGTTAGCTGCACTGTTGGGTTACAAGTGGTTGCTCAAAAAGTTTGTGAACCCTTAGAATTTTTTACATTTCTGCATAAATATGACCAAAAAACGTCATCAGATTTTCAAAAAAGTTCTAAAAAGTAGATGCAAACCAAGTAAAACAATGAGAAATTAAATATTATAAATTGGTAATTTATTTATTGAGGAAAATGATCCAATATACATATTGTGAGTGGCAAAGTATGTTTGACACTTTGCTTTCAGTATCTGGTGTACCACCATGTGCAGCAATAAATGCCGCTACCACGTTTCCCTGTAAACTGTTGATCCGTTCCTTGACACCGGCTTGGAAGGAATTTTAGCCCATTCATCGTACAGAACAGCTTCAAGCTCTGGGATGTTGGTGGTTTCTCACAGTAACTGCTTCACTTCAGGTCCCTTCCACAACATTTCCCATTGGATTAAGGTCATGATTTGACCTTGGCCATTCCCAAAACATAACTTTATTCTTCTTTAACATTCTTTGGCTAGAACAGCTTGTGTTGTCTTAGGGTCGTGTCTTGCTGCATGACCCACCTTCTCTTGAGATTGAGATTGTCCTGATATTTTCATTTAGAATTCGTGATATAATCTCAGAATTAATTGTTCTCAATGATAGGCAAGCCGCCCTGGCCAGATGCAGCAAAACAGGCACAAACATGATACTACCAACCACCATGTTTCCAGATGGGATAAGGTTCTTATGCTGGAATGCAGGGTTTCCTTTCTCCAAAAATAACGCTTTCTTTAAAACAAAAATTTCTTATTTTGGTTAAACGTTTGTCCACAAAACATTTGCAACAGCCTTCTGGCAGGTCCACGGTATTTTGCAAAAATGCAGACAAGCAGCAATGTTCTTTTTGGAGAGGCAATGCTTTATCATGACAACCCTGCCAGACCACCATTGTTTATTTCAGTGTTTTCTTGATGGTGGACTCAAACATTAACATTATTAGCCCAATCTGAAAGAGGACCTTCCAGTTGTTCTCGAAGTTAACTGTGTCCTTTGTGACCTCGCCAACTATACAGCCTTGCATCTTCGAGTGATTTTTTGTGGTCGGACCACTCCTGGGGAGGGTAACAATGGTTCTTGAAATTAATCCATTTGTACACAATCTGTATGAATGTGGATTGGTGAGTCCCAAAACTCTTAGAGAGGTTTTGTACATTTTCCAACCTGATGAGCATCAACAACTCTTTTTCCGAGGTCCTCCTCAGAAATCTCCTTTGTTCGTGCCATGATACACTTCTACAAACGTGTTGTGAAGAGCAGACTTTGATAGATCCCTGTTCTTTAAATAAAACAAGGTGCCCACTCACACCTGATTGTCATCTCATTGATTGAAAACACCTGACTCTAATTTCACCTTCAAATTAACTGCTAATCCTAGAGGTTCACATACTTTTGCCACTCACTAATATGTAATATTGGATCATTTTCCTCAACAAATAAATGACCTAGCATAATATTTTTGTCTTATTTGTTTAACTGGGTTCTCTTTATCTACTTTTACGACTTGTGTGAAAATCTGATGATGTTTTAGGTTTATGCAGAAATATAGACAATTCTAAAGGGTTCACAAACTTTCACGCACCACTGTATCTCATCTTGTATCCAGGCTAGAGGTGGCTTAACAGGGTAACTAGAGTGTCCTTTCAATTGTACAGTTCCCCCCAATAAATGCAACCTTTCACTCTAACAGCACAATCACATTCACACAAACTTCCATTCCAGCTTCTACCTGACAAGTGTTTTTTTTAATGAGTGGAGTAAGTAAGCTTAGAATAGGGTTTCGCTGCAGGAACTACACGGTGCTTGAAAAAGCTGAAAGTGTGTGTGTATCCATGCGAGATATGTCTGAAAACTTTTGGGAAAATGTTTGGGAAGAATAAGAATAAGAAGCATGTCACGTCAGATGGCAAGGGGAGAGAGGCCATGTGTGTGCTGTGTGTATATCTGTGTATATGTGTGTTGTATGTGTGTGTGTGTTCTGTGACGTGACTGCCTGTGAGCATGTGTGTATGAATTTGAATTCTGTGGCAGTTAAAATGTGAATTTCGGAACATTCTGCCATTCATTTCTATGGGACATTTTCCAAATTTAATTGTTTTTTTGTTTTTTTTCCCCAAATCCGATTGACTCCATACAGAGCACACCTCTCACTGCCGAGACCTTTGAAACTCAGTATAAACGGAGACTGCATGTTAAGTAATTGCAAAAAACTGCAAAAGAATGAGAAGAAAACAAAGATGTAAAAAGAAGTATGTGGAATAACAATATGGTGCTTTTCCAGCACTGTAATTTATTGAATAATACTTCCCAACAGAACACTTAGTGCAGACCAGAGCGGGACAGGCTGGGAAATTGAGAGTGATTGTTTTGCATTAGCCTAATATTGCTGTCTGGTAATTTTTACATCAATATCAACTTTAAAAAACAACCGACTGGAAATGTGATTGGTGAAAATGAAACAGATGGGAATACGAAGGTCAAAAATAAGCGGAACACGCATTCCTGGCAGCGCATCATAATAGTCTCAGCCATGCATTTCACACCATCCACCCACCTCGTTGCTAAATCTATTAGCTACTTTCTCTCTTCACTCAGTCTTCCACCTGCCTTCTCTCTGCATTCCATTATCTGTCCAGCTCTATCCATTTCCTGCTCTATAGTCCTCAATTTTAGCAGTTCCCTTCTCAAGCCCGCAAAATACTATTAAATTATGCGTAGGTTCTCCATCAGAAGCAACATTTAAGATAGACCAATGTAAATCTAACAAGAGAAACAAAATCTGAAGGTGTGATGAAAGGGCGCCTTTCTTCTCCCTCTATATGTCCATAATGTGCTGTTTTATAGTTTGCTTTCATACTAAAACCCCAGGGCATTACTAGGTTACGTTTATCCGCAACATATTAGATGTGCGTCATTACAAATGCACCTGTCACACAGTAAGTTTAACAGGATGCCCCAGTCGCCATGAAATACTATAAAAACAGGGTGTTAGCTCGTATTGCACACCTGAGAGACTCTTGCCCTTCATTAACAATTTGTTGGTTTTCTTTCTTTGTGCTACCTAAAAAGGTCAACGCGCCATCATTATGAATCCCTTGTGGTTAAGAATGGGGAGATGTGATTAGAAAAGAAAGGCCAGGCTCCAAAGTGGAAACGAGGCAAGAAGAAAAATATAAGGGTGGCAGAATCCGAATCAGAAAACACAAGACGACAAAGAGGATTTGTGTTTAAAGATAATAAATTAACAACCCCAAAGCAGAAAATGTGGGCATGGTTAGGAACATGCAACTGCAAAAAAAAACAGTGTTACTTACATTTTACTTTGACTTTATTTCATTGCAGACCAGAATGAACCAAGATTATTTCATTTTTGTCTGGTTAACTTAATTTCATTTGTAATAAAACATCCGTACTGCATTTTTTTAAAAAAGTTGGAACAGGAGTAAAGAGTGACCATCTAAAAAATCAGTGTACTTTTCTGTTTTAATGCTCCACACAGAAGTGTAAATGGACCTTGGCCAGGTCAATGACCCAACCTAATAACATGAAAGAGCCTGGCTTTTGGACTGGTGTGGTGGCAAACACAGTATTGGATGATCCTTTGGATGGCCTATTCTCCAAATAAGTTTCCAATGTGTGATGGTCCATCCCAGATGCCTCAGCAAGAAACCAGAGAATAGCCCACTTCTGGACATGGTTATGGTTAACATAAAACGTTCAACACCCACCCAACCCAGTAACAGTTTAAGTGGCATGTGAATGTAAACTACATATTGTAGTGCTTGATAAAGGTTTGCCAAGTAATTCACTTGCCCATGCGATCTTTTTTTTTTACTTCATTAAGAGCTCTAAAGCCCCCATCCAACTTTTTGGAAAGTGTTTGCAGGCCTGAAATGCAGACATGGATGTATATTAACAAAGAATAAATAAATATCTTGGGTTCATTCTATCTGCCAATGAAATAAAAGTCTTTCAGTTATCGTTATATATCTACGACCTAAACCCAAATTGAGCAAGGACACACGGACAGTGGATAGGAAAAAAACTCCCTAAACATGTTATGAGGAAGTAACCTGAGAGGACCAAGATCACAAAAGGGACCCAACCTCTGTGAAGGATGTAGATGATAAGTCAGAATGAAGCTAATTTATCTAATCAAATGAGTCTTATAGTGATAGTTCAAATCAAATAATGACACAGAGTCACTCTAGGATCTTGAGTCTAAGCAGGAAAGTCCCAGCTCTAAGTGTTCCACCTCCACTAAAAACTCCACAAAAATAAGGACGCATGCCCTCACGGTTAGCACACAAAACACACTTACAGAGTTGGTGCCCAGCACTTGCAAGTCAGGTTCCTTGGACTCCAGCAGTTTTGCCACCATGTGCAAGAAGCTCTCCACAAACGGCTTAATGCTTTGCGAATGACAAGCCATGAGCAGCTGATCCAGAGCTTCCATTGCAATCACCACATACCTACGAGTACAAACACACACACACACGATTAGTCACAGATTCACACACGCACAAACCATAACACTGCAGTGATTGAGAGTGGCGCACCCATAACGGTGTCGGACCACGTCTCTGCTGAGACGTTCAGCAAGGTATTCTCCTATACGGTCGAGCTTCTCTGGAGCAGAAACAGCAAAGAACGTCAACTTTTCCATATCTGACTTCACCAAGCCATCCTAGAGAAAGAGACAAGGAGGGAATGGAACAAAACAACACACAAATTTGAAAAATGAGCAGATGAGCAGCTTCTGTGGCTTACGTCAGACTGCCACAAACATTTTTAACTTAACTAACATTAGTGGCTTTTGAGTCACTTGCTGAAAACAGCAGTACCTGAGGGTCTGGATTCAAACCATGGCCTGGGTTTGTAACCTGAAGGTTTTGTGGTATGGTTACAGAGCCTGTCCAGGTAGTACCTCTGCCTGCAACCAGTGAATTTATGCAATTCCACTGGCCCATAATTGGTCAACCAGTGCAAGTCAGTCCAGTGAATAAGCCTGTCACCCTGTTTGTATTGTGTTACTGATGGTAGCCTTTGTTACTTTGGTCCCAGCTCTCTGCAGGTCATTCATCAAGTCCCTCCATGTAGTTCTGGGATTTTTGCTCACTGTTCTCATGATCAAGTTCTTAAAGAAGTTCTTGAAGATCTGTGAGAGCCAGAAATCTTGCTTGTTGGTGGGTGATCAAATACTTATTTTCCACAATAATTTACAATTAAATTCTTTAAAAATCCTACAATGTGATTTCCTGGATATTTTATTCCTCATTTTGTCTCTCAAAGTGTACCTATGATGCAAATGACAGACCTCTCTCATCATTCTAAGTAGGAGAACTTGCACATGTGTTGGCTAACTAAATACTTTTTTGCCCCACTATACAGTGTCTTCAATGAATTATCAGTTCCTTGGTTCCAATCAAAAATTCAATAAAAGTAGAGGGAGTGGGAGTGTCCCACTCAGCAGTAGCCATTGCTGGCTCACTGTAGGTCAAATGGTGCAAGTCATCAACAGCAACGTTACCCACAACCCCCCAGAGCACTTTGCAGCAACAGCTCTCTAACTGCTAATTTACTTAATGAGCTTCTAACCAACACTTCATATTGCTCCCCTGAGCAATCAGGGGATAGAGAGAGTGTGTATGTGTGTATCACTGCAGTGTAAATAACAACTGTGTTAAGTTCCCCTGAGCATTTCATTCACGCTATAAGATGCCCTCACGAGACAGAAAATGACTCCGTATCTGTGCAGTCGCCACTATCTGTGCAGACACAACTCACACATTCCAATTGTCCTGTAGCAAGAACCACTCCTGTGTCAGTCTAAGATTGAAACGCTTTGCGAGGGCCTCGGGCATTTTCACGCAAATACTGGCTGTAGTCAGTGCTCTGATTAGAGAGGACGTAAAGCTGCAAGTTGGCCTTACAAGTCCGTTTGAGCCTCAGCATGATAAGGAAGTGACAGCTGAATGAACCAATCAATTTTATTCACTCACTGACGACAAAAAAAAAAAAAAAAAAAAGAGATAGAAATGTGGGATTGCTGCAAAACTCGGCACACAGTCCTGTCACAGGCAGATATGTAAATGATTAAAGGTGTGGTCTGATTAGACGCTGGGTCATGCCACAAGAGGGTGCAAAAGTGCTTCCCCTGCTTTCTATAAAAAGAGGCTACTTTTGGGTAGTGTACCTCTTGGTGAGAGAGCTTTGACTGCTAGACATGCCTATACGACGCACTCAAAGACATTTTGCCCAGTTAACAGACAGAGAGATACCTGGACTGCTACAGACTGAAACCGTATCGTCTTAAATCCAGGTTCTGTTTGGAATCTGACGGGTTTGAGTATGTAGGCCTTGTGGTGAGTGCTTCCATCCTGCTTTTTCTGTGGAGCAACTCACTGCCCCAACTGTTGATGTGATGATCTGGGGAGCCATCACATGCGACAGTCAGTCACCCCTAGTAGTCATACAAGGGACAACCTGCGGTCGCATGTGTTGCCTCTCGTGGCAGGGCTTCCAACTGACATTTTTCGGCAGTATAACGCTGAAAAATATCTCCGCCAGATTTTCAGTGGTCTGCCCAGTCCCCAGATTTATCGCCAATCAAGCATTTATGGAACCAGCTGGGATGGCAACTTCAGCAACTTATGAGTGTGCAGGATCTACAGGTCCAGCTGTGGTTACGTGCCACAGGATACCATGGTGCGTTAATTCGTTCCAGAAGGCTTGTCTACAGCTGGATTAATTTTAAGATTATTTCCCATGTGTGTTGTTTGGTGTAAGAATGGCATTAGAGGTGCCAAGCCCCTTGTACAAGATAACGAGGTTTGACTGCATTTCCATACAATGATTTTGCATTCATCCACTTCAGTCTCATAATGTTTGGATTAATATTAGTGTATTTATTTTAACTAAAAAGACAGATAACTTGACACTGGTTGCCTTCACTTAACAAAATAGATTTTGCAACGGGGTATCTAGTGTAGTACAGTGGTACCTCGGCTCTGTTTTTGCAACTCTTCCGTGGTCTGCCCGATCGCCAGATTTATCGCCAATCGAGCATTTATGGGACCAGCTGGGATGGCAGCTTCAGCAACTTATGAGTGTGCAGGGTCTACAAGCCCAGCTGTGAGCCCAGCTGTGCCACAGGATACCATGGTGCGTTAATTCGTTCCAGAAGGCTTGTCGAGAACCGCAAACTACTAGTACTGAGCAAATTTTTCCCATAAGGAATAATGTAAATTGAATTAATCATTAATCAGTAGCATAGCTGCTAATGCTAACTGCAGCCTGTATTCTGGAGATAACTTGACACTGCTTGCTTATACCTATCAAAATCAACTTTGCAACATTGTGCAACAGGGGTAGCTATTACAGTAGCTATTGCTACCTTCCTAGCATTGTATTCCTAATGTAATGGACTCCAACAACAGCTAGTGTGTCCTTACATATTCACCCTAGCAGCATCACCCTACCTGACACTACTATCAGCCACAAAGGCATTACTTGCAAGTGCAGAGCATTACATTTTTGATGATGTTTTCATTGCCTTTAAATGCCTAACTGTACTTTTTGTCTACAACCAAAGCAAACCATAGACAGACAGACAGTGTGACAGATGAATGGAGTGAGAGTGAAGACTGTGTGTATATGCAGCGTCCTACCTTTGGGTCCTCCGGGAAGATGTTATCCACCAAGCGCTTGTATCGTGGTCGACAACGCCCACAGCATCCACACACACCTGTGAAAAAAAAAGTGCTTAGTGCGCATTCACAAAGACAACCAGGACTCGCCTCTTTGGTCCACCATTGGAAGTGAGGCCAGCGTTATACTTGTTGTTAACTATGCACACTGAAAAATCCACACATATGCTGCACTTCTTCTCTCAGAAAGTAACAGTAACAATAGTGGCAATGGTCAAACAACAGACTAAACAAGCTATGGTGTAGTATAATGGTATACTAATAGTTTTATAATGCTCCTCCTGAGTATGAGGCTGTGTAACCAGAGTGCAAACCATGTTAACACATTTCCACCATCAACAGTGCCTACAAGAGCACGAGTGTCAAACCTGCTGCAATTTGCAGCAATGAAAGAGGGTCATCTGCCCCGATTAATCCTGTTTTCTTTTATACCAAGTGAATGTCATGGCACCAGGATGCACTACAGGAAGGAGATAAGCCATTAGAGGAACTGTAATGCTCTGGGCCATGTTATGATGGGAAACTGTGGATCTGTGTATTCATATGGATGTCAGTGTGACAGAGTTTATGCATATCACAGCTGAGGAGGTGATCGCAATATGATGGCTCATCTGTATATAATGCCTGTATTAGAATTAAAAAGCATCAACAAAATGTTCATGTAGGTTTATGCACTTTCAACCATTTCATTTGCCAAATCTTTTATTACTTTAATGCCTTTGGTGCAATATTTTAGGTTTAATAAAACAAACTGAACCCATTCTTAGCTGTATTTTCCTCTATAACCAATATAGGTATGCACCATTTAACATCCATTCGATCAAAATCCATTCGCTTTACCAGTCATAAGACTTATACTAGGAAATAAACATTCGTCTTATACAACACATTCGGAAAGTCTTCATTATCTTTTCACATTTCGTTATGTTGAGGCCTTGTGCTAAAATAAAACAAAACTCAAGTTTTCCCTCCATCATTCTGCACTCAATACCACAATGAGAAAGTGAAAGCAGAATTTAAGACATTTTTGCAAATTTATTTAAAAAAAAAAACTAAAATTTCACATGGACATAAATATTCAGACTCTTTGCAATCACACTTGAAACTTAGCTCTGGGGGCCCCCCATTTCTGTTGATCACCTTTAAGATGTTTCTAAACTGACTGATGTCCTACACCTGTCTATAGAAGGCCTCAAAGCTAACAATGCATAGCAGAGCAAAAAACAAACCATGAGGAGGAAAGAACTGCCTGTAGAGCTCAGAGACAGGATTGTGTGAAGGCACAGATCTGGAGAAGGCTACAGAAATTTTGCTGCACTCAACTTTTAACGTTTGTGCCTGTTTTTGCACACCTGAAAATCCAGGCAGTTAGTTTTGTTACATTATTGAAATTTTCAATTCATAATTGTAAAAATTATTGTATGTTAGTACAAACAATAACTAGACATGGATTGAAGGTCAAGTGTTTGCATGACAACCAAGAGTTCTTCCTATGCGTTTGCTTGTGTACATATAAATGGGCCATGTTTATATATCCTTGGGTGCGTTTACATGCAGTTATCTGATTATTCAAGTGGCCATGTATACAACATACTCTGATATAGAATTCAGATTAAGAAATCCTTCAAAGAGAGCTGGATTTTAACCCCGTAATCAGATTTCTCATAGCACGTATACCAGTTACCCGATTTCCTAACTCGACAAGGTGGCCAGGTCCACCTATTCTATACTCTTGGCTACATTTGTCCTCTTTTTTTCCCATTGACTGTGACAGGGTTTCTTTCTCGCCGTACTGGCAACCCCAGAATTAAACGTGCCACAGAATTAAAGGCAAATAGACTCTGAAACGAAGGACAGTATACACTTGAGAAAAAGAAAAATTTGATTGTTTAATAAATTTTGAAGTTTGTCACATATTCCTGTGAGATTACTGGCTTGCAAAGTAGAAATCCTATTCCTGCCCAAGTCATGTAAACCCAGAGGTTTCCCATTATCTGTTTACTCAAGTGCATGTAAACTCATTTATCAGATTTCTGACAAAGCCTGATTTTCTGTAGTTGTCGGATAATTAAGTGCATTTAAACGCACTCAGAGTGGGGACCAAACCATTTTGCTGTCCCCCTATGGGGAAAACTGCTTTTTTACAGAAACTGCAGCTTTCTTTCCAAAAAAACCAAAAGAGTCTAAAGATTTGCTTTAGGTTACTGAGATTTAGGTTAGGTGTAGAATTAATTATCCACATTAATTATCACGTCAATGGAAAGTCCCCACCACGATAGTGAGACAAATGGGTGTGTATGTGTCTGAATGGACGATTAATAATTAACAGACAGAAGAAATCTGAGAGTGTCAGAGAAGCCACCAGGCACTTCTCATATTTGGCCTCATCCCCCTCTCTCATTCACATTCACTCATCACACACACACGAATTTGTAGCTAACGAGGAATCCTAATCCTAACACAGACAGAATCCTAACACTAACTTAGCCTCATGGCATTTGTACTTGTAGAAAGAAAGTAACACGTTTCTCACTACAGGCCAGGCATCTATCGTCACAAGAGCAAAAATGTCGTGCAGTGTCATTAAGGACATTTAATCCCCTGCCCATTCACTCAATGCGTCACTGACCCCATTCACTTCCACTATGAGGGAATGCATGTTAAGACTGCAAGAAAGTCGTGTATAATACTAACTCTTATACCGCTCTTACAGCGCTCATGATGTAGTCACTCAGACTGCTCAGAAGGTGTTGACTCTGTTTATACAACTACATGTCTCTCAGACGTCGTGCCACTGCAAGGGGGAATCACATGGCATTTGAACATGCTTATTCTAATATAACATTTTTCAGTACGGGGGGATACCCTACATCAGTTAATGCAGCTTGGATAATAAAGAAAAACATAATTGTTAGCATGTTTTGGGGGTATGTGTGGAATAGTGTTAGAAGGCAAAATACAGACACCACCAGCTTCACAGTCCTATGTCGATGGAGATGATTTGTTGCTCAAAGACGTCAATCTGCCAACTATGTTTGGAAATCAACTTACCGTTAAAGAAAGGCAAATAAACAGACAAAAATCCATCCCAGCGACAGTACATAAATAGACTGTAAGGACGCGACGCATCGTTCCACCGTGCTTGTCGATGGGGGAGGGGGGACCAGGAGAACAGAGGACAAAAAAAACCCCCAACAACTGCGTAACAATGATGTGTTGCGGTTCTTTAGTAGCTCCACAGCATGCAATTAAACGAGAGGAGGGTGGAGTAATGGGGAGAGCTCGAGGGAGTACGGTAATAGGTGGTGTACATCACAAATAGTCTCACTCTGCAAATCTATGTTGGAAATTCACTTACCGTTAAAGACCTCTGACATCTAACTCATTTCACCATCTGACAAAAACTAAACCACTGTGAAAATGAAGATTATGACAAAATTCGGGGAGTAATGAAGCAATACATGACAAGCCTGAGCAAAGCCAGCCAAAGTACCAAGACACAAAACACACACTCAGCAAACTTTAAATGCAGAATCATAGATGGTTCCACTTTCTAAGAGAACAGACAAAAACGGCAAAAGGCAGACCAATTGCAATGTGTGAGGTGGAAAAAGCTAAAATTCTTGAATCACACAGGTGGAAAAAAAAAGAAAAAGAAGAAAAAAATCAATTTTATACCTAAAACATTTGGCACCTTTTTAAAATCACCATTTCGGGATCTAAAAGAACTGGAATCGCTAATCAAAAATCTTAATCAGAGAAGAATCGAGAAAATGCAAACGATACCAACTCCAGCAGAAATATGAAGATTGTAACAAACTTTGGCTGGTTTTAAGACTGTCGTGGACAGCTGACTCACAAAGTACCAGCACAAAAACACACTCAGCAAACCTTAGAGGAATCATTCTGCAAAAAAATTGGCTTACAACAAGAAAAACAACTGAGTTTTTTTTTGTTTGTTTGTTTGTTTTACATAAACGATGTCACCACTCCCACTGCGAAAGATATGGTGCCAATTCAGGTGGCTGAGAGAGATGGGTTCAAACTGAATACTTCAGAAGAATTGTAGAATTACCATTATTGACAAATTCCCAGATAATATCAATATATAATTTTTTTAAATTGTCGCACACCCCTATTTTGATGTGTATATATGTATATGACACCGCAGCCCTGTAAAGTGAGAAGAGTACAGTAAATGGGGTTGATCGTTATCAACCATACGATATCTTTGGTGAAGGAAAAACAAGCACAGAGTAGGAAAGAATTAGTAATCCACTTTAACATTTTTAGCAATTTAAAGAAATATATGATACACGACATTACTAAGAGTTAGCACATTAGCCTTAAAACCATTAAGGCACAATATGTCTATGCACTGCATCCTTGCTTAAGTAAGACAAAAACACACCCTAAAACACTCCACTCCTCAGATATGTACTCTTTTTTACAACACTTAAGTGCAAACAAAAATGAACCAGCAATCATACAGTATGGCAGCAACCACACACACATTCCAGTACCCAGTATTGCAGTGATGGAGGTTCTCTCTCTGCTCTGTCTGTATCTAAAGGTCCCATCTGCTTCCGATTGGGGCACCTGCCTGTACCTTCTCATTGCGACTTCAGATCTCTGACTTTTCCCCACAATCAAGAGCTGTCGATTCCTGACCTTGTCCAAACACTGATCAAACTCCACTGAGATGCTGAAGCGAGCACACCTGTGTGCTTGAGAGACACCTGTACCAAACACTCCTCATTAGTCCCACCTCTCACTGTGAGCAACAGTCCCACTGACCAACCACACCAACGCTCCCGCTCTCAACACCTGTGAGGTCAAACCAATCAGGACCTTCCAGCCTCTATTACACACATCTTCACCTGTGTTGGGTTACGCTCTCCTCAGCTCTTCTATGGGAACAAACAAATTCAATTCATTTTGCTAGATTTACATCAGAACATTGAACAACACAAATTGTATGTGTGTAAAAGTTTGGGCAGCATTACATATCTAAGATTTCAATTGATTTTTTTTATTGGTGCATAAAAGACTGTAGAGGTTAAGAGTTAAACAGTTCTTTATTATAGAGACGTAACAATATATTTAATTTGTATAAATATTTACACAAAATACAAGTACAGGTATGTGCCTTTTTACAGCCACATTACATTCTGTGACGCTGGACGTTGACCGAAATGGACATTGACCAGACGTTATCACAGTCGCACAGACTTTGTGGGCTGATGCAATGTAAATATAAAGGGTATTTTCACAAAAAACCTGTGTGCAAATGATACAGAAACGTGTCAGAGCTACTGCTGAAAACTTGAGTGGAACCACATTAGTAATTTATAAAAACTCACAATAATTATAGAAAATACCATACTGTACTGTTTACGAACCTGTGCAGGGCAAAGCTGTAACACTTCGGAGGATGGTATGATGGACCTGATACTTTCGTTTGATGGAAGCAAAAAACAGACAGTATTACAAACAACGCAGAACAGAGGCTCAACCACTTTGAACCAGTTTATATAAAACGGTGAGCAAAAATCCCCCAACTACACGGAGGAACCTGATGAATGACCTGAAGAGAGCTGGGACCAAAGCAACAAAGGTTGCCACACACTATCAGTAACACACTACGCCGAGAGGGACTCATCCTACAGTGCCAGGCGTGCCCCCCTGCTTAAGCCAGTACATGTCCAAGCCCATCTGAAGTTTGCCAGAGAGCATATGGATGACCCAGAAGAGGATTGGGAGAACTCTTCTGAACTTTTTGGTAAAAACTCAACTCGCCGTGTTTGGAGGAAGAAGAATGCCGAGTTGCATCCCAAGAACACCATACCTACTGTGAAGCATGGGGGTGGAAATGTCATGCTTTGGGGCTATTTTTCTGCAGAGGGAACAGGACGACAAATCCATGTTAAGGGAAGAATGAACGGGGCCATGTATTGTGAGATTTTAAGCCAAAACCTCCTTCCATCAGTGAGAGCATTAAAGATGGAACGTGGCTGGATCTTCCAGCATGACAATGATCCCAAACACACCGCTCGGGCAACAAAGGAGTGGCGCCATAAAAAAGCATTTCAAGGTCCTGGAATGGCCTAGCCAGTCTCCAGACCTCAACCCCATAGAAAATGTGTAGAGGGAGTTGAAAGTCATCACTACTCACCCAAAACATCACTGCTCTAGAGGAGATCTCCATGGAGGAATGGGCCAAAATACCAGCTACAGTGTGTGCAAACCTGGTGAAGACTTACAGGAAACGTTTGACCTCTGTCATTGCCAACAAAGGTTATGTTACAAAGTATTGAGTTGAACTTTTTTTATTGACCAAATATTTATTTTCCACCATAATTTACAATTAAATTCTTTAAAAATCCTACAATGTGATTTCCTGGATTTTTTTTCCCTCATTTTGTCTCTCATAGACCTCATAGACATCATAGACCTCTCACATTTTTCTAAGTAGGAGAACTTGCACAATCAGTGGCTGACTAAATACTTTTTTTGCCCCACTGTATGACTTTCCACTGCTTAACTGTACCAAGCTATAAATGTACTCTGTTTGCCCACCCATTACCTGTATATTCTCTGTAACCTATAACTATATAAATCGGTCCACACTCACTTGTTGAGTCTCTGTTTGATCTGGCTGATCTTGTGTTGTTGTTTGTAATATTGTCTACCCAATGCATTTTTTGGCTTCCATCAAATAAGTCCAGGTCAAACCACCCTCTTAAGTGTTATGGCTTTCCCCTAGACAGGGTCCCAACAGTACATCACTGTATATTCTATAATTGTCATAATTTCCATAAATTAAAAATTAGGGAAGCTGTGTAGATGGTAGCATTCCGCTCTGTTTTCAGCAGCATCGCTAATGCATGCATCGTTTGCATGTAGTTTTCTGTGAAAATACCCATTATATTTACAGTAGCATGAAAAGACTGTTTGACTATACTAATGTCTGGTCAAAGTCACTTCGGTCATCGACCTGTTTCACAGAATGTAATGCGCTCATTAAATCGGGCATACCTCCATGAGCGCTCAGCTATGTCAACGCAACTCCCTAATATTCTACTTTTAATGACACGGAAAGATGTTTAAGATAGAAGTCTCTGTATCATAATGAAGCAGTAAAGCATAATGTGCACATGTATCTACCTTTCACGTCTAGCCAAAACGACATAATGATCACTGATGCCTGAAGAAGCAAAACAAGATTAAAGCATCACCTGTTTTGTCACGTTTGCCTTCTACCTAACAAAAATCCTACGAAGCTTGTGTCAATCCAGTGTCGCTGGCCAATGAATTCATAAAACAACCAACTTCAGGCAGCTAACTGTGCAGTTTTCATCTGCCTCTAACAAACAAGCAAAAAGAAAGTTCTTGTTCATCAACTACAGATTATCTTTTTAATCTAATACTGATTAAAAGATTAATTTCCTCTACTTATGCTTTTTTTCACATTTCTGCACCTAAAATTACACAAAAAGACCAGTTTTCCAGCATAACGGTTCAAAGATGTGTGTTTAAGACCTTTCCATCTCAAACGCTACTTCTCGGTCTGCTTCTGTTTGACCAAGATGTGCTGATAATTTGATTAGTGCTGTGTATGCTCATCTTTCAGCCCTGTTAAGACTGACTCTCTCTCACACTCACACACACAGGCACCCATAAATAATGGATACTGGAGACCATTTCCGCCCAACTAGCACTGGGCAGTGTGACCAAAGATTTGGATTAGAGTTTTTATTAAGATTCTGCCGGTTTCACAATATATCACTTTTTTGCCAGTGGGGAGAAGAGAGGCCATGAATGGGTTTATAAACAGGTTTAAGCTTATTCTGCTATATATAGAATTGAAAAATGAAAAGAAAAAAAAAAATAATAATTTCACTCTGGCTGAGCTCCAAAAATCCTATGTGCAAAAATGGGCAAATCTCCACAGTAAAAGACAAATGATAGCCCTGAGAATAGCCGACGTTTCTGCTATGCTACAGTATGGCAGTATATGAAAAATTCACACCGTACAGGAAATTTAAAATGGTATACCTAAAGAACCGACATACCGCCCAACACTAGCCACAACCATTAGTAACAGGTGGACAAAACAAGCACGTACCTCAGAAGACCCACCCTGGCAGTGGAGCTAAATAAGTTTTAATACTGAAATACTTTCATTGATTCCACTTCTCCAATAAATCGCTACAGCTGAGCCCATCAACTGTAGTGCTATTAATATGAAATGGAATTTTCCAAAGAACAACAACAGTGTGTGAAGCTGAGTGCCAAACCTCCTGCCACTCACCAAAACCTGAGTGCCAGAGTGCGAGGCATATAAAATTGTCCTGGCTTAAACTTAACAAAATGATCCACACATCAGCAGTATACATGCATTCCAGAAACAGAGCCCATAATTCTACAAATACACACATTATGAAAACAGTGTCAAATAATACCAAAGCATTTCTCCCATGTAAGCTCGTTTCAACAATAACGTTAGTTAAATGCTTATCGTATCACCCAGACAGTCTGAAAAAAGCTGTGTTCAGTTGATGAAAATAGAGGAAGGTGCACTGTACTGTGTAATAACAAGAGCTCTGCAGATCCATGTGAAATATCACACAAATAACATCATATGAAGGCACATCTGGAGCATAAACGTGACCCAGTTGAGATATCCAGGGGAAATGTTTTAAGGTCAGATAAGACCAAGATATAGAGATTTGGCCGTAACCTAATATCACTCATACTGAGTGAGAAATATTGTGGTGGAGGGTCATGCTGTGAGGATGCTTTCCACCAACAGAGATGGGTGATCTCCAAAAAAAGCAGACTAGAAGAAAAAAAAAAGACACAGGGAATTATTGTGAGGAGGCCTGATGTTGGCTGCCAACTGCCACACATTTAGTAGGTCTATTTAACGCTTTAATTCAACTCGATAAAATGCCTCACACAATTCATGTGAGCTAATTAGATACTTGCTAGAAAGCATCTCCTATCACTATTATGCCGATAACAATCAGATTATATTCCCCAGCCCTCTTCCATCAGGTATGCAAATCTCATAGGAGATAGGAATCGCTAGGCACAACACCATTCGATTGATAATGATCCAGAGGGCTGGGATGCGACTAAAAGCGATTATCAATGCATCTTGTTTTCTATACAGGATTTATTTTTCTCACAGTCATTCCATGACTTTGGTTTCAGTCTCACTGGTGATTGTGAGGATCGCTGTTTCAGTAATGCCAGCTTTACACCTATTGGTTGGTATAAGGTGGTCAGAATTAGCTGTCTTAAGTCGGTCTGTTTCTCGTCTTGACGTTCCAATAAAATCAACCGTGTTTAATGTTATCTTACGGCTTGTACCACAGAAATAGTGATGTAAACATTGTTCGACAATCAACAAGTGAGCTCTCTCTCTCCAGCACCAAACTGGTAATTCCATGTGTATCTGGACAGCTCAGGTACAGTTCAGTGCAGTAGACCTACAGCTATCTGACCAAATAATGGAAACACTTTGTTTTATTCTACTACATGTAGTTCTAAATGGATTTGGGTTATTTGGGTTATTTAGTTTTGTATATCTGTCAGAGTTATACATAAATTACAGAACAAGGGAAAAAAGGCACTAAATTATCATAGAAATGTAATATTGTAGATAAATTAATGACATGTGGTGTCTCCATTATCTGATCTTAAGCTACTCTTAAAGTACTCTTACTTAAGATTTTTTTTGCCTTTATGGATGACTATGCTGTTTTTTATTTACTGATTGATTATTATTATTAGGTGAGTGTTTTAAAAAATATATAAAATCATCTCAAAAGTAATCTAGTTGCAGTCTTGCAAATCCCATGCGAGATCCCTAGCCTTAAGCCTTGGGTATATTACACGACTTTTAAAGTCATGGCAAATTCTAAACAGACGAAAGATCTCACACTTCCAAACTGAGTTTTGCTGATTTCTATGGCGAATGAGAAAAATGTCCATTGCTCACTAAACTAATGCGGCTCACACACACAACTATTAATGCACATATAGCTATAGTATTCCATCGTTTTACTCTGTTCTTCCACACAGAAAAACAGATAAATTGTTCTAGTAGTAGTCAGGTAGCGATCTAACATTTTAACCCACCTGGTTGGTTCAAGGCTTCAGAAAGCATTTACCAGCATGGTTGTGTTAGTTCTTGGATCTTTATGTTGTACAGGCACTTGCTACAACTCAGTTAACTTGTCCTCCATTGTAGAAAAGCACTGCACACATGAAGGAAGTTTTCATGATGTTTTCATTGGCTCTTGTCTTGGCCCATTAAGATTGAATCGCTGACCAGTATACACTAACAAAAAAAAAAATTCAAAAATCAAATGCTTGACATGCCCCGACTGGTCTGATACGTGATCAGGAGGCCAAAAATCCCTCACACACTACTTGATTCTCTCTTCAACTGTCGACTCAGACTGGCAAAAAAAATCTGCAGACTAGTAACAACCAGCACAAATCACATAGTGAAACAAAATCATAGTCTGTGACTAAAAACTCTGTGACTAGGCTTTAGTTGTAAAAGAGTATCAGACTTTAGTCTTTTAAAACTGTGGTAGTCTAGCGGTTAAGGTACTGGACTATGGACCAGAAGGTCAGAGGTTCAAATCCCACCTCTGACAAGCTGCCACTGTTGGGTCCTTGATCAAGGTCCTTAACCCACAATTGCTTGGAGTGTAAGGCTGCATCAATTGCAAGTCGCTCTGGATAAGGGCGTCTGCTAAATGGTGGAAATGTAAATGTAAAAGTATTTTCAGAGTCTGTTCAAGTCTACTAGCTTATGGTTAGCATGAAATATCTTCGAGACAGGACACTATCTCGGCTCCTTAGTGCGCAACATAGCATAAAAGCCCTGGTTCTCAATGACTGAATACGGACGCACATCCCTGGCAATAAAAGTTGCAATAAGAGTGTAATTTGCTTCGCCCTTTGCAAGCTTGTGCATGTTTGTCTTTGACGATCCCCAATAATCTTGCCTGCAGCACTCTCTCTGCCTGCCACTGACTTTCTGGGCTGCGCTGCACTTCCTGAATTCCGACTTTTGTGTTCGGTAACATTAAATTATGAAAAAAATAAATTAAAAAAATCTAACTATTTTTGACATGTATGAATCGATGCTGAATTATCCACTTCTGCATCGTGGACTACTCTACTTCTGCATCAAACTACTCTAATGCATTTCCATCACATCTTGATATATTACCTACTCACCCTAATCAAGCTCAACCCACTCACATGTCAACCCTTTGTTGTACATCATTCACTGGCTCCCTGTAGCTGAATGCATCAGAATTAAAGCACTGATGCTCGCCTACAAAGCTAAAAAATGGACTAGTCCCACCCTATGTGAAGACACCACAATCTGTACTCGTATCCTGCAAGAGTGAAGCATGGCTCGACTAGATCTGCCCCTCAAGACAGAAGACAAGCATGGGTCTTCTCTGTATTGGCACCCAGGAGTTGGAATGAACTTTCCCTGGATGTCTGAATGGCTGAGTCACTCGTTGTCCTTTGGTAGTGACTAAAGACTTCAATTTACATGCAGCACTTAAAAGAACTCTAATAGGGTTTTAGTTAGATGGTGTTCTTGGACTGTAGAACTTTTAAGCTACAATATTATCTTTAAGACTGAAAATCAATAGCTTGGTAACTCCACTATGTCCCTAAATGTCATAACCTAGGTTGTAAGCTTGTAAAAATGTGCGATGACATCAACAGCAGTGTTGTGTTATTAGCAAACGTCTTCATTCATCATTTCCAGGGCAATCCTTCCAAGTGTTAAATATATTTAGCTGAAATTGTTAACTTGTGTGAAGATGAGCATCTTTCATCCCTCTCGACATGCCCTCCTCATGCTCTCTGGGATTTTAAATCTGGGATTTTATACCAATAATAAATAATACCAATAATTAGACAATACTTTGGCAGTGTACATCTTGGGTCTAAAGTATTCAAAAGGTATTTAAACCCATCTCTCTCTACCGCCTGAATTGGCACCGTTCCTTTCGCAGTGTAACTGTTGACAAAATTTGTCATGTCTTCCCATCTGCTGGTTTTCTTTTCATAAGAAACTTTTTTTGCAGTATGATTCCGCTAAGGTTTACTGAGTGTGCTTTTGTGCTGGTACTTTGGCTGATTTAAACCCATCATGGACAGCTGACTCCTAAAATGTGTCATGATTTTCATATTCTGCACGGTGGTTAGTTAACAGATGGTGAAATATGCCTTATTAAAGACAGCTGATTTCTGACATAGTTTGCAGATCGCCGTCTTTTGAGCAACATCTGCCGAACAACCTCGAAAGATGTAGACTGTGAGGCTGGTGGTGTCTGTGTTTTGTTTCCTAGCACAGTTTGTTCACTCATTTTTTATTTCAGTCATGCGCTTTTCCGTACAAAACTAGTGCATGTCTGAAATGGTCCACTCGTTTATTCATTCACTAATCACTATATAGTGTGTTCTGTGTAGTACACTATATAGGGTAACAGTGAGCGACACAAACGAGGGAATTCGGACAACACTTACGCCGGGAACAAATCATCTTGACCTTTTGTCGCATAAACCAGCCGAAACATCAACAAGCCTACCGGTTCTGTCACTTCGGAGTAGTAAAGTTTAGCAATGTTTTAATTTGGCTGACAGTGCTACTTATCAAGTGTAATTCACTCGTTTGTCCGACGAACTAAAATACAGTGGGGCTAAAAAGTATTTAGTCAGCCACTCATTGTGCAAGTTCCCCTACTTAGAAAGATGAGACTCATAGGTACACTTCAACTATGAGAGACAAAATGAGAAAAAAATCCAGTAAATCACATTGTAGGATTTTTAAAGAATTTAATTGTAAATCAGGGTGGAAAATAAGTATTTGGTCACCCAAAAACAAGCAAGATTTCTGGCTCTCACAGACCTGTAACTTCTTCTTTAAGAAGCTCTTCTGTCCTCCACTCGTTACCTGTATCAATGGCACCTGTTTGACCTCGTTATCTGTATAAAAGACACCTGTCCACAGCCTCAAACAGTCAGACTCCAAACTCAAGCATGGCCAAAACCAAAGAGCTGTCGAAGGACACCAGGAAGAAAATTGTAGACCTGCACCAGGCTGGGAAGAGTGAATATATAATAGGCAAGCAGGTTGGTGTGAATAAATCAATTGTGGGAGCCATTGTAAGAAAATGGAAGACATACAAGACATGTTCAGACCCGTCTGAAGTTTGCCAGAGAGCATATGGATGATCCAGAAGAGGATTGGGAGAATATCATGTGGTCAGATGAAACCAAAATAGAAGTTTTTGATAAAAACTCAACTCGCCATATTTGGAGGAAGAAGAATGCTGAGTTGCATCCCGAGAACACCATACCTCCTGTGAAGCATGGGGATGGAAATATCATGCTTTGGGGCTGTTTTTCTACACAGGGGACAGGATCCATGTTAAGGGAAGAATGAACGGGGACATGTATCGTGAGATTTTAAGCCAAAACCTCCTTCCATCAGTGAGAGCATTGAAGATGGAACGTGGCTGGGTCTTCCAGCATGACAGTGATCCCAAACACACCACATGTTTTGTACTCCGATGGTTTCCGATTTATCTGTCCTCTTTGCCGAGTAAAGTCGAAGGACACTGCTATGCATTAAGGTATGTTAGTGCTTAAGTAGTGTACATCGGTTGTCCACTATATTTTTACGTGCATTATGGGTAACAAAGTAATGTACTATATAGGGAATCGATTTGTCCACTGAGAATTCAGACAACCCTACAAAATGGCCGACACCCTAAATAGTGAATACTGTGCGAGTTCAGCCACACCCTTAGATTGATGCGTGGTGCCGGCATGTTGTATGCAGTCAGTGAGCATGCACAGCAGTCTATCCTACTCGGCTACATGAATCAGTGAATATGTCAACTCTTAATGTCTGTTTTTGACTGGGTTTTTTTTGCAAAATGACATATTCGATAATGTCAGCTCGCACATCGTTAAAACAACAATTAATATATTATTGTAGACGTTGCATATCATACACCTCTACTTTACAGTAAATCAGACTATATTTTGTTTTAAAAAGTCAATGAGTTATTGGACTTCTTAACTTATTCTCAGGCAAAACTTGCCAAATGCACTTCTCTGTCAACAAGTAGTTCCAAGCAGCTAGCTACCCAAAGTGCAGTAATAAAGACATTTTCACGATACACGATATTTACCAAAATACATGTGATCTCACATAAAATGCATCAACAGCAACATATTCCTAAAAATTACTATTCAGTTATTATCCCAGACTTCGTATGGGTAAGTAACGTCATTTAGATTCAAAATAAGCTTCACTTCATCCAATTAAACAGGACAATTAAAATATTGTCATGTTGCCCACCCCTACGCTGAACCTCCGTTGGCCTTTGGAAATTGTTCTGCAGGAACACTGACCCACGCGGGCAGGACAGCTTCTCACAGTTGCAGCACATTTGATGGAGGTACTGACATGCTCTGTGCCCCATTCTACAGATGCTCTGCACACTCATCAATCACTTTACTGGGTACACCTACTTGTTCTACACTCACTGTCCATTTTATCAGTTCCACTCACCATACAGAAGCACTTCTACAGCTACAGACTGTAGTCTATCTGTTTCTCTACATACTTCGTTATTGCACTTTACTCTGTTCTCTAATAATCAGGACCGCCACAGGACTACCACAGATCAGATATTATTTGGGTGGTGGATCATTCTCAGCACTGCACTGACAATGATGTGGTGGTGGTGGTGTGTTAGTGTGTTCTTGTGGTATGAGTGGATCAGATGCAGCAGGGCTGCTGGAAGTTTTAAACACCTCAGTGTCACTGCTGGATTGAAAACAGCTCACCATCCAAAAATGATGGATTCTTGACATTGTCCTGTAATCCTTTTGTCATCGACTTATGTCCACAAGAATCCATTTCGCTACATGCTTTTCCTCGGACACACTATTCTCTCAGCACCACTTCAAGTCACTCATATTGCTCGATTTTCCCATGCTAATGTGGATTCCCACTGATACTAATCCACAGAAAACCTGCCCAGTTGATTGATCACATGTCTAATTTAAATACAGGGAAGCTCCAATCAAGAAAGGGAGGCTGTCTCTAATAAAGTGCCTTGCATGCACAACATGTTCAAGATGTAAAGATTTATTAATAATATATGTTACACCACTACTCCCGCACTCCTTTCTGCAGGGATACTTGTTGACCTTTCAGATCATTTCCCACTTACAGTTTGGACTGTGCAACTTGCAAGTAGCACACATTTCGATACCCTTTTATAGCCTTCTCCTGCTTTGTATGAGTACATTATATTCGAGTGCTGATCCCCAGTCTTACACTAGTTGAGAGTAAGCAGGTCACCATGAGAGGATTAAATAGTCGCAGAATTTCTTAAGCTCTGCAATTGTCACCTGATTTTGATTAAGTCCTCACAAGTCAATTACACTCTGAGCCCTTACAAAGAAACACTACTGGACCATTTGGGAAATTGCCTGAAAATGTATACATGCTAAACCAATGTGTAACAGGTATTATGATTAAAAAGTCAGCATGAATACAAGCCCAAATCAGAAAAAGTTGGGACAGTATTAAAAAAAAAAATGCAGTGTTCTTTGACTTTTATTTCATTATTCACCGGTATACCGGTTCAACTTGTACTGGTGTTCATTTCCCCTACGGTATGAATTTTTCATATATCCATAGCAGAAACAGCAACTCTAACGCTTCCAATTCTAGAATATTTTTCACCACTGCAAGCGCTGCTAAGCACTGAGTAGAACAACATTGCCAAACTGCATGCTGGGTAAAGGTCACTAGCTAGCCAGGTAGCAAACGTACACCAAAGCCTAGAAAGATTCTAATAGCTAGGAAAGGCTCAGTCAGATTAAAGTACAGAACACAGAAATGGATTACAAGCAAAGTGAGATCAGAGACAACCACATTATGAATGCAGCAACTCTCAAGACCGACTCGGAGCAATGATTAACCCACTAAATTCGAGGTATGTCTTACCAGAGCAAAAATACTTCAGCCAAAAAAAGGCACATCTCTTTTCTTAAGCTCTGTTTTTATTACGTTGCAGATTGCATAATAAAAACTGTTTCCTTATAGTAATTCAAGTGTTCATTTTATATATATATATATATACACACACACACATACACACACACACACACACACACACACACACACACACACACATACATATACACACACACACACATATATATATACACCTATATAAATAAAACCGGTTCTGTGCCAGTCAACCCCACATGAACAGCACAGCACTTTTCCTAACAGTGCTTTTACTAACTATAATTCATAATTCAGTTCAAGTGTGTAAAAGTTCAGCCACTCGAGGGTTTGTTTTCTGATAAGAAGGAAGCGTTATAGGTTTCAGGTTGTGTTTTGTGTTCCACTTAGTACAGCCAAGTAGGGTCCCTAAATAGCGCATTACTGATGAGTCACCCACTAATAAGTGGACAGTGAACCACTTTTAACACAACCAAGTCTTCAGCATGAAAGCTCTTCAGAGTATTCTGTCTGAATTACATACATGGCGAAAAGAAGTCATGAAGATTTAGATTTATCATCTACGCCGCCCAAGGAGGTTGGGTCCCTTTTTGAGTCTTGGTCCTCCCAAGGTTTCTTCCTAGAACTAGGGAGTTTTTCCTTGCCACTGTCGCCCTAGGCTTGCTCAATTTGGGATTGGACGTAGTTATTAGGAGATAATCTAAACTTGTAAAGTTGCTTTGAGACAATGCTCCATTGTAAAAAGCGCTATATAAATAAATCTGACTTGACTTGACTTGAAAGGTTGAACTCCGAAAACATCAAACTCAGACTAACGAATTTAATAAGACGTTTAAAACAGCATTATGCAGCAATATGCAGATGACATAGTAAACAAAGTAAAAGAGGCTAAGGCTAAAGCTAAAGCCAGAAAGAGCGCAGCGTGAGACACAAGCCAACGCCCCTACTTTTTATGTTTTTTCAAGCAACAGCGGTTTTGGTGACTCTCTCTCTCTGTGTGTGTATGTATGTGTGGTATATATATATATATATATATATCTATATATATAATATAATATATAATATATATATATATATATATATATATATATATATATAGTTTATATGTAAAGGATATAATGAATATAATATGCATTATATTATTCCATGTACTATTGACAACAGTAGCGTAAGCTACAAACCTGCATAATAGCCTCCACATGCCAAAAATAACATGATATACAGTGAAACCACCAAAACCTTTAAAAATACTGTGATACAAATATGTGGTCATATTGCCCAGCCCTAAAATGAACCAAATATATTTCATGTTTTTTCTGGTCAACTTCATTTCAATTGTTATTATACCACAGCTAGTTCCGACCCCGCAATCTGATTGGCTGAGAGACGTCTTCCGCCGTTACATTATTGACGATAACGGCACTGTGACCGACGCTCTATAAGTATTAATCCGCTGCACACACGTAACCTAGCAACGACGCCCGCCAGAAAAGGCAGCCAGGTTATAATGAGTAAAACACTGCAAAGTTATAAATGAAATGAAATATAAATGAAAGTTAGAATTAGTTTAGAAAATCTATTGGTTTTTGAAAATAATTTAAATTTGGAAGATGAAGCTATTAATGACCACCTGAGCCAAAGGTTTATCACCTTTAGGATTTGGAAGCTTTGGAAAAGCAAAACGCAGTCAGTCCTTTAAATCAAACGTCCTGGCTCTTAATGGATCCACAGCTCGACTGAAGAGCAACGAGACTGAAGATCAGTTTTGGTCCCATCAACAAAAATGAACCGAATCAGCTTCATCCCTCATAAAGACGTCGTTTTCTGGAGCTAAACTCTGCATCTTTCATTAAACACCATGCACGGCTAATCGGGCGTTCACTGATAAACAAATCGGTTTGTTATCTGTAAGTCCAGCTCTTAGCCCAGAGAAGCTGCTGATGCTCTGTAACTCTGCCGTTACATGTCTGACTGATAAGATTAACATTAAGAGCTTCAACATAAAAATTTATAATCGCTAATCAAACGGGATCCTAGACTTTGGTTATAACACCGGGATCTGACTCTGATTTGCTTCAAACCTTGTAAACCCGACCCATTTTATTTGCTAAATGTATATAAACTTTCTTTTCAATAAATTCAAACTTACCAATCGATATATTTGTGTTTATTGTCTGAATAATAAACAGTTATGGGTAATTCTGTTCCTCGACTTTAATGACTGAAGGGCTTAGCTGCCGGGTAACGATGCAATGGAACTATTTTACCTCACGGAAGGCTGATAAACAAATCGTTTTTTCTGTCCTTTTTATCTTTAAAATCTAACAATAAATGACGATAACAGAACTGTGGTATAAAAGCAATAAGGCACGAGAGGGGGTGCATTATTGTGAATATATCACAGGAAGAGGCGTTACAATGCCTCTTTCCTGTGATATATTCACAATAATGCATCCCCTCTCGTGCCTTATTGCTTTAATAAGCATCCATTCCTGCATTTCAGGGGTACAACACAAAAAGGGATGGCAGCAGTTTAGGGATAGTGATGTTAAAACAACAACAACAACAACAAAAAAAACACTAAATGATGATGCAATTTCAAACAGGTGATGTGAACAGGTGATTATAATCATGATTTATTACAAAAGCAGCATCCATGAACTGTTGAGTCTTTGAGGAGTAAAAATGGGCAGAGCAAAGATGTTGAAATATTGGAAGGGATTTGCATATTTCTCCCTCAACAGTGCATAATATCTTTAAACACAATTCAAGGGATCTGGAGGAATTTCAGTGCTTAAAGGGCCCTTAACCCACAATCACATGGATTTTAAAATTCTATCAGTTGTGATAAATGATAATGATAAATGACTGAATTTAATTTGTGTGGCTGTGCTGGAAAAGAAGGTCCAGGGTTCAAATCCCTCCTTCAAGCTCCCACTGTTGGGTCCTTGAGTCAGGCCCTAATCCACAACTCATGATTATATCAGACATACATTGTTTTGGATTAGGGCTGCAACAATGAATCGATAAAATCGATAAAAATCGATTATTAAAAGTGTTCATTATCGATTCGTTGTGTCGCATGATTTACATGTCCCTCCCCTTGTCATATCTGCTTACGTTACTTGCGGCACTTTGTCAACGCTGGAAAAAAATACGAGCGAGCTGAACGGAGCGAGGCGGAGCCGGCGCGGAGGCGGAACATTCAAAATAGGTTAGCATTAAGAATGAAATTAATTCTACAAATGAAACATGACCAACGCAGAGAAGGTGGTTCAGCTTCAGACCTCAAAAGTGTGGGAGCACTTCACGCTTCACACAACTTAAAAATGTGTAACATGCAAGCTTTGCAAAAGTGATTTGACCTGGCATGCGAGCACCCTGGTGATGATACAGCCCTCGAAACAGAAACATGTTGGAGTCACCGATGAGGATGAAGGGAGCTCAACAACAGCGTAAGTCACCACAATATCCCGAGTTGATGCTGTTTTCTGCTTGTTAGCTGGATAATGACAGTGATGGACTTAAGAGACAGATATCCTATATTGGCCAGGCTAGCCAAGTCCTATTTATGCATTCCTGCTACTTCAACACTGTCTGAGCGTCTATTTTCTGCGGCAGCAAAATATAGTCTCTAAAAAGAGAGCCAGCTTTAGCCAGGAGCATGTTGACAGGCTAAAATTTTTGGCTTGCAATGCAATGTTCTTAAAGAAAGGGAGTGAATGAGTTTGTATGTAGGGTTTGCATCAAAGATGCACTTATTTTTCTTTATTATTTAATTTATTTTAATTTATTAATTAATAATTACATTTTATTTCATTAAATTATTAATTAAATAAAATTAATTTAAAAAATAGTTTATTATTTATTATTATTCTATTATTGTAAGCACTTATTTGCTCTGTTATTCAATGTTATATTTCTGAATAAAGACATGGAAATGTCTTTTTTTTTAACCCGATTCATCGATTAATCGAAAAAATAATCGACCGATTAATCGATTATTAAAATGATCGTTAGTTGCAGCCATACTTTGGATAGGGTTGTCCAATAAATTACTTGATGTGTCTCTTGTAAAAGCGACTATTCAGCATATATACACACTCATGTCCTCAGAGCCTGTGTGTGTTTGCTCCATTTCCAGCAACTTACAAACAGCAACAAGGCAGGAACGCTCGCAAACACTTATGCCTTGTGGACATATTGACATGTATAAATGTTAACCCAGTAGTACAGCTACAGTTCCGAGCAGTCGAGAAGTGGTTGTGATTATGTTATATTTTGCTTACCGGCAGGCATTTCTTCAGCTTAGTGCGTTTCTGCCTGTTGGAGAGCAGCAGTTGTGTTTTCGGCTTCTGCTGAAGTAGACACAGTCCGAGTGATGCCCGATCAACCTGGGACTCTGGAATGAAAAATCGGAGATGATGTGCTGTCTGATTAGGGACGAACTGAAACACATATGGTGTCAGTGATTATGTGGCGTTAGAGTGAGACATGTCAACACCTACATCACCTGCATTCTGACACACACACTGTCGCCTGGAGCTAACTAGCTAGCTGTGTAGGCTACAAAACACACACAGCGCCGGGTTTCTGACACTGTCAATAAGCATGACACTAATCATAGGTGCATTTTGATAGAAAGATCACATATATTTACGATAAACCTCAAAAGGACAGAGTTATGAAGGTAAATACCTGTGGACGATCGGATAAACCCTTGAGATAAGCGCTTCCTGATTTAGACTGGCGTTACGTCGCAGGGAAACAAGGAAGTGGGAGTTACTATATCTGTTTGGGTTTGTTTCCCAAAAAAGGTTGTCGGTCAGTATTTTTCCCAAAGTATTTTCATGTGCTCATAGTTTATCTTATGTTCACGCGGACGGTCGCAACACCTAACGTATTTGCACCATGAATATCACAAATGCCTACGATGTATCTAATTGCAGGCTTATGATTTTGGGGTCAGCAGCATCCAAAACATGTGCTGTGTTTTTAGTCTAATAATCACATAATAACCGTCTCAAATATGACTAAATTAAAGCTGCATTATCGTGAGCTGTATATAGACTCCCCGTTCACTTTATTAGGTACACCTACAATTCGCTATTTTATTAGCATATAGATGCACTTTGTAGTTCTACAATTACAGACTGTAGTCCATCTGTTTTTCTGCATACCTTGTTAGTCCCCTTTACCCTGTTCTTTAATGGTCAGCACCCCAAATGACCATCACAGATATTTGGGTGGTGGATTATTCTCAGCACTGTAGTGACACTGATGTGGAGTGGATCAGACACAGCAGTGCTGCTGGAGTTTTTAAACACTGTGTTCACTCACTGTGCACTCCATTAGATACAACTAGCATAGTGCTTCACCTTGCTGATGCAAAGTCAGAGATTGTTGCTCTTCTGTTGTTTTGCACTCTAATTTTCATTTAGATGCTGACTATTGGATGCTGGTGGCTGACTTTGTGATAGGTGAATTTTCAGTCCAGCAATGACACTGAGGTGTTTAATAACTCCAGCAGCACTGCTGTGTCTGATCCATGTGTACAAGCACAACACACTCTAACACACCACCACCACACCAATGTCACTGCAGTGCTGAGAATGATCCACCACTCAAATAGTACCTGATCTGTGATGGTCCTGTGGGGGTCCTGATTATTAGAGAACAAAATAAAGGGGACTAACAAAGTATGCAGAGAAAGAGATGGACTACGGACTGTAATTGTAGAACTACAAAGTTCATCTATATGGTAAGTGGCACTGATCAAATTGACAATGAATGTAGAAACACAGAGGTGTAAAGAATTAAGTGATCGATGAGTGTGTGTTTCCATATTCACACAAGATATATTCTTGTAATTTAGTTGAAAATGTGTAATTATTTTATTTGTAATTTTATATGTAATTATATGTAATTAAAATAGTATTATTTAGGCTTGTCCATGTAATGGGTTTTGCTGTCCTGTATTTGCTGATACCCTATTTATCAGAATTGTATTCAGAAAAGGCTAATTGAAAAATTTACATACATAAAAAGTTGTGTAAATGTACCCAAGATAAGTAAGTAAGTGCATCCAGCTCTCCAAGATGCATCTTACTACCAAAACCCTCCCAATACTTCAAGACATAGCACAAGTCATCCATGACATCCATCCTTGCATGGGCGCAGAAACAATAATGGAGTATATGCAGAGCTGGTGAATACAAAAAACATTTAAATTATTACATCTGGTTTGAGCAATCTGATTTCAGTTGGATAGAACTGCATCTTGGGGAGCGTTGGGGTGTGGCTTAGCCTTATCCCGATACAATCCTGATACTCAAGATGCATGACATGCCCACATGCTTGCAATAGAGGGTCAATGTAGTTCTTTCTTCTCGGTATTAGAACCACTAAAATCATTATTTCTTGTGATTTCTTCCTAGAGGATCAGTTTATCCTCTAGTAAGTGAAAATAAGAATCACTAATCAGCCTTCCCACCAACATGGAGATATGAAGTTGAGTCTCTGGCTGGATCAGGACCTGCATCCCTCTCCCTCAGCATAAGGCTTATGAATGCAGCAGGGAATGTTTAGAGACTGAGGACTTGGCCATGACCAAATTGGGGAACATAAATAGGAATAAAAGTCCAGCACCTTTAGCTGTAATGCATATTTCTTTTAAACTATATTTGTTTCTGTTAAATGAGCATAGAAAACATATTTCCTATGGCTCCTATGTCACTTGCTACAAAGATTCTGATACTGACAAATGTCTTGACTAACTCTGTGTTTAATAAAACTCTGTGTTTAATAGAAGTTTGTGTTTAGTCAACATTTGTGTTTTAATAAAGCATTGTGTTGTGGATCAGTTTGTCCTCTACTAAGTGAATATACAAATCACTTTCAGCTTTCTCCATTATTTACTGAGGTCCACACCTGGAGATATGACTTTGAATTTCGGGTTTCGGCGTACCGTGGGCTGATCAGGCCCGGCATCCAGCTCCCTCATGTAAGGGGTTTATGCATGCAGGCATGGAATGTTGAAGAGACTGAGGATTTTTTCCTTTCCTCAGACCGTAATCCCCATCCACCCAAACCCACACCATGAAGCCTAAATGCATTTAGAAATAGCATAGAAACATTTTTCCATGCCACCTATACAAATTTTGATATTGACAAATGCCTTGATTTCAGTGACTAAACTGACTTTTGACAACTGCACGACAAGTAGATAAAGTGGTCTTAATTATTGAGGTTTTTTTCCTCTCTTAAGTGAACAAGGTGATAGATTCCTTTACTCATGCAAAGCATTGCTAAATTCCAGAATAATTACATCAGAACAAATACTGCACTTAGCATTGTAGGTAAAAATTATACTGAGTGCAACCTTCATTCAGAATTAAGAATTCTTTTTCTAGTTGACATACATTAAAAACAATATAAAATACACTCATAGATGCAAAAGAAAAGCCTTCATTCTATCATCAGGTTATCACAGGCTAAAGCACTTTTGAAACCCATATTCTTGTCCGGGAATCATAGAGAGCATAATTGGCTGTGGTAGGAGGGATTTACCAAAGGGACATAGATAGGACATAGCTCGTGTGCTCTGGACATTGTCTGAACACCATGTTATATCGCACTTACCAATGGTATTCGGGATACTGTTGTGTATTGGATAAATAGCCGGAGAACTGCAATGTTTCCCATAGACTGATTTCCTGTTTTTGGTGGGGTGGCACAATGGTGCATTTACATTTACATTTACAGCATTTAGCAGACGCCCTTATCCAGAGCGACTTACAATTGGTACAATCTTAGAATCCAAGCAATTGTGGGTTAAAGGTCTTGCTCAAGGACCCAACAGTGGCAGCTTTGCAGAGGTGGGATTTGAACCCTGGACCTTCTGGTCCATAGTCCAGTACCTTAACCGCTAGGCTACCACAGTCCCGTGGTACCACAGTGCAGGCAGTCAGTGCTCCAGAGATCCCCGATTCGATAACAACCTTGGATTCCACCTGTGCGGAATCTGCGTGTCCTCCCCATGTCTGTGTGTGTTTATTCCAGATACTCAGGTTTCCTCCCACATTCCAAAGACATGCTTTAGGTTAACTGGTCACTATAAAATTGGCCCAGTATGAACGTGACTGACTAGTATCGGTGTAATCTTGCTCCTATTGTATAATTGCCATTGAGGCTGACGAGGTGTTAATTAAATAAATAAACAAACTATTTTGGGGTCAAATGTAAAGCTGTGTGCAGCACATTGATTCGCTCAGCCTCTCCTTACCAAGCTTGCTCTTTTTCTCTCCCTCTCTCATACACACACAAACACATTTATGTAATGACAAACTTTAATACAAGAGTCTTTTTACACGACACTGCAAAATATTTCCTGTTGTATTTATGACGCAAGTAGACATTTCAAAATTGTGGTTAATAAAACTTTTAATAAATCATTGTGTTCATAAAACGATGTGATAAACAAAGCATTGCGTTTAATAAAGTCTTGTGTTTAATAAAACTTTATGTTTATTAAATCATTGTGATTAATAATACTGATCAATAAAGCATTGTGTTTAATAAAACTTTGTGATTAAAAAAGCTTTGTGTTTAATAAAACTGTTTAATAAAACTTTCTGTATAATAAATCTTTGTGTTTAATAAATTGTTGTGTTTAATAAAACTTTGTGCTTAATAAAAAAGTGTTTAATAAATTATTGAAATTAATAAAACTTTGTGATTAATAAAGCACTGTGTTTAATAAAGCTTTCTGTTTAATAATGCATCGTGTTTAACAAACTTTAATAAAACTTTATGATTAATAAAACATTGTGTTTAATAAAGTTTTGTGCTTAATATAGCTTTGTGTTTAACAAAACTTTCCGCACCAGAGGCTGTATCTGGCAAGATAATATAAGACCTAAGTAGGTTAATAACTTTAATAATAAGGATAATATCTTTATCAGATGATGGACATATAGAACATACCTGCAAATAAAAGAAGGTCTATCATCCTCTTACAAGTTCAACTAATGAACAAATGCATGAGCTGTTTATAAAGAAGCAGGGAATCCCACATCCATACAGTGCTGCTTGAAAGTTTGTGAACCCTTTAGAATTTTCTATATTTCTGCATAAATATGATCTAAAACATCATCAGATTTTCACACAAGTCCTAAAAGTAGATCAAGAGAACCCAATTAAACAAATGAGACAAAGATATTATACATGGTCTTTTGTTTATTGAGGAAAATGATCCAATATTACATATTAGTGAGTGGCAAAAGTATGTGAACCTCTAGGATTAGCAGTTAATTTGAAGGTGAAATTACAGTCAGGTGTTTTCAATCAATGGGATGACAATCAGGTGCGAGTGGGCACCCTGTTTTATTTAAAGAACAGGGATCTATCAAAGTCCTGCTCTTCACAACACGTTTGTGGAAGTGTAATCATGGCACGAACAAAAGGAGATTTCTGAGGAGGACCTCAGAAAAAGAGTGTTGATGCTCATCAGGTTGGAAAAGGTTACAAAAACCATCTCTAAAGAGTTTAGGCTTCCACCAATCCACAGTCAGACAGATTGTGTACAAATGGAGGAATCAAGATCATTGTTACCCCCTGCCCAGGAGTGGTCGACCACCAAGGGGCGATCACTCCAAGAGCAAGGCGTGTAATAGTTTGGCGAGGTCATAAAGGACCCCAGGGCAACTTCTAAGCAACTGAAAGGCCTCTTTCAGATTGGCTAATGTTTAATGTTCATGAGTCCACCATCAGAAGAACACTGAATAACAATGGTGTGCATGGCAGGGTTGTCAGGAGAAAAAGCCACTGCTTCCTCTCCAAAAAGAACATTGCTGCTTGTCTGCAGTTTGCAAAATAATCACGTGGACAAGCCAGGGGGAAGGCTATTGCAAGAATGTTTTTGTGGACAAACGTTACAAAAAAAGAATTTTTTGGTTTTTAAAAGAAAAAGCGTTATGTTTGGAGAAAGGGAAAACACTGCATTCCCAGCATAAGAAACCTTATCCCTCGTGAAAGCATGGTGGTGGTAGTATCATGGTTTGGGCCCCTGTTTTTTGCCGTTTTTGCCCATCTGGGCCAGGACGGCTTTGCTATCATTGATGGAACAAATGAATTTCTGAATTATATCATAGAATTCTAAAGGAAAATATCAGGACATCCTCCGGTCAAATCTCAAGAGAAGGTGGGTCATACAGCAAGACAACGAAGACAAACCGACCCTAAGCACACAAGCCGTTTAAACAAAGAATGGTTAAGAAGAATAAAGTCATGTTTTTTTTTGTTTTTGTTAGAAGGGTTAAAGAAGAATAAAGTTCATGTTTTTGAATGTTCAAGTCAAAATTCCTGACCCTCAATCCAATGGAAATGTTGTGGAAGGACCTGAAGCGAGCAGCTAATGTGAGGAAACCCACCAACATCCCCGAAAGTTGAAGCTGTTGTGTACGGAGGAATGGGCTAAAATTCCTCCAAGCCGGTGTGCAGGACTGATCAACAGTTTTACAGGAAAACGTGTAGCTGCAGTTTTTATTAGTTGCCTGCACGGGGGGGGTCAAACCAAGATACTGAAGAGCAAAGGTTCACATACTTTTTGCCACTCACTAATATGTAATATTGGATCATTTTCCTCAATAAATAAGTGACCAAGTAATTCTAAAGAGTTCACACCAAACTTTCAAAGCACCACCTGTATCTGAGGGATGGGTTCCAGTTAGTGGATCATCCCCCAGCGCTGCAACATATACAGCATGTATATATATTAATTGTATCTATGTAGATCTATAATTTAACTAAAGAAATTTCATAATAGAGATGTTGTATGCATGTGCTGGGGTCAAGTTTGTATATTACTGCAAGAACCAAATGTCCCCACAAGGATAGATGTGGATTTTTTTTACCTTGTGTGGCTTTTTTTTTCTTTTGTTTTGGTTTATTTTACAAAGATTTTGTTGAAAAAGCAAAATAGCCAAAACATTTCTTTGAGGAGAGTGAGTTACTGAGGTTAAGGGTAGGTTTAGGCTTAAATGTAGGTACAGACTTAATAAGCTACAATATTCATTATGTCAGTGGAATATACCCAAAACATAGGTTTACTAAGACTGTGTGTGTGAGCTTAGCACGGAACCATTATTAAGCAAAGGCTTTCCAGCTAAGTTCAATTATATGTGATTAGAAGTTTTCACTTAACAGATGGCAGCTTAATCAGAAGTAAACTCTTTCAAGTCCTGTTAATAGATTATGAAAATGAGAAGAAGAAAAAAAAATAGACCTGCACTTTGCATAATAAGCACTAAATTGCAAGACATGTAATCCTTTTTCCAATATTAATCTCTGTAAAAGCTACATGAAGGCTTGCTCTCTCTCTCTCTCTCTCTCTCTCTCTCTCTCAAGAAAAATGTAAAATGAAAGCATTTTCAGTAGTGGTCTCGGACACTTGTGTATTAAACACTATCCAAAAGTGCAGAGATGTGACAGTCATGCATGGAGAAGCCTCCTCAGTTCCAGACTGTTTTTGTTTGACCCTGCATGTGCGTAAATCTTGTAAGACATTGCTTTGAAATTGCTAAATGAGTTAAACATATTGGCTAATACACAGTGGGACATGCTTCATTTGTGCACATCATATTACTTCTGAATTGTGGCTTCTCTGCACTGGAAAACAGAGCTGAATGTGACATCTCAGTGGCTCATGGGCACCAGTCTCATCTGCCTAACTCATTATATGTCTCTTGATGTAAATCTGTAGTTCACTGGCACTGTCTTGTTCTCCAAGGAGTCAGTTAACAGTTTGTGAAATTGCTTCATTTACGTTACCCTCTATGGCAGGGGATTTTACCTGTGGTCAATGAACCCCGAAGAGGGTGGGGAGGGGAGGTTTAAGAATAACAGCTCTAGCATCTTTTGTTAGATTCTAACCCACTGCTATAATGACCCAAAGCTGTGTTCTGGCAAACCCAACAAGCCTCTAAATTTGCAGAAGTATCATCATCCATTCCCCCAGACAATTTAATCAGTAAACAAGCCCAAACCAGAAAAGAGCTGGGACAGTATGGAAAATGCTAAAGAAAACACAGCGTTTGTTACATGGACTTTTATTTTGTTGCAGACAGTTTGATATATTTCATGTCTCTGTTCAACTTCATTTCCTTGAATAAACATAAACGTTAATAAACATCCATTCCTGCATTTCAGGCCTGCAACACATTCCAAAAAATGTGGGGACAGTAAATCGTTTACCACTTTGTAATGTTGCTATTCCTTCTTATAACACTTAAAAGACATTTTGGTACAAGGGCATACCATGAAATTGTATCCATGAAATACCCTGGCTTTTGGACTTTTAGTTGATAACAGCCTGGATGGTCTTTTGGTCTGAAGAACATATCATTCATTGGTCCATCCCAGATGCCTCTGAGCCCAGAGAAATCAATGCCGTTTCTGGACAGTGTTAACATAAGACTTCTTTTTTGCACAGTAAAATTTTAAGTGGTATTTGTGAATATAACTCCATATTGTAGTGCTTGGCAAGGGTGTGCCAAAGTAATCCCTTGTCCACGTGGTACCTGCTTTACCAGCTATTGATGAATGACGGTTCTTGATGCAGTGCCACCTGAGGGATCAGAGATCTGAGGTCTTCAGTTTAGGTGTGTACCCTTGCTATTTATGCTCTGAAATTCATCCAGGTTCCTGGAAGAAATGTACACTATGTATATAAATCCTTTCCTAAAATCTTTCTTTGAGGACTATTGTCTTTTGCTAATTTTCTCATGTATTTGCTGGCAAACTGGATATCCTCTGCCCACCTTTACTCCTCAAAGACTCAGCCTTTTTGTGGCTGCTTTTGTACCAAATCATGATATTTTAATCACCTGTTGACATCACTGGTTTGAAATCACATTGTTTTCTTTTTGGTTTGTTTGTTTTACCTCATTACTAGCTCTAAATTTCCCCATTTTGTTGAAATGTGTTGCAAGCCTGAAATGCTGGAATGGATGGATCTTAACAAATCAAGTGTTAATGAGTCATCCAGACAGCAGCCCTGAAACATGTCTTGAGGCAGATACTGTTAGCTTTTCTTAAGGGATCCAGGACATCCAGTCTTGCCTCTAAATAGAATACCAAACATAATCAGTTCATTTACAGCTGCCTAGAGAGAAGGGAGATGGTTTATAACCAACAGTGTCACTGCATTGAACAAGGACAATGGCATTGCTTAACTTGTAAAACAACTACATCGAGCCATTAGGCTTATCCAGAATGACCCTTATTCCCAGCAACTTACAACTAATACAGGCTGAATCCCATTTCAGGGGCTGTATCCTTCGAAGGACGCGGTCTACACGGTCTGTGAAGGTGTGTCCTTGGAAGGCTGGGTAGACCGTGGCGAAGGTTGAACTGAAATGAGACGATCTACTCTGCCTTTGATTTCCTGTTTGCATCACAGAACCACTGTTCCCGCCCTCACTCTTAAGTGCTATTCCTGCCTGCACCTTATCACAAAACAGCTATAAGCTTTATAAAAATGGAGCCAGAAATTTATGATAAATGAGTTTAGTTTTTATGTCGTTTTTGGTTTTGGAGGAGGAGACGCTTCCCCACAGGCGCTGGCATTCAATTCCCCCCACAGTTTAATAAAGGTCTCAGTTTGCTCCTTGCTCCCTAAAACAAAACAAAACAAAAAAACTGTTGCACTTTTGCTTTTTAACATTTAGCTGTTCGAGTTTAAAAATCCTTACATTTAAATAATTTATATTCCTCAGCCAACTGTTCTGATGTCCATAAGTTCCCCTCACGTGCAATGCACCTCGGGATATGTTAGGTCACAAAGGATACATCAGATGTGTCCTTCATTTTCACCTTCTGGTCCATAGTCTAGTACCTTAATCTGCTCATAAAACATGAGGTAAGGGTACACTGAGTGTGCAGTCATCCGGCAAGTGGTAGAGAATCGAGGGACAGTGTACATGTATGACTAGCTTTGGAGTAACCTTGTCTATTGATGTAACCTTGTGTCTGACGTTAAATAAACAAATATGCAAACAAACAAAAGGAACAAGTTGAGGAGGGAGCAAGGGAGTTCTGAAATGAAAAGAAGTGACTACAGATAGAAAATTAAGAAAGAATATTTTAAGAGTGATGAGTGAGCAAACAAAGTTTAAAGACTGGAAGAAGCTTATGAGGTTGAGTAATGAAATCAGATAATTAGAAATAGTTAGAAAGAAAAAGAGTAAAGAAATAGTTGAAGAAGAACAAGAAAATAGAAAAATAATACTTATTTGAGTTTGAGAGACCTTGGTCTGTTCTCAACCTTAATTTGTTGGTTTATTACCTGCTTCTGAATCAGAGTCGCCATTTTAGTCTCACCCCAGTGCTCGTAGAAGTCATTTTGGGTTTAATCTTTTGTCCATTCTTGCACTATTTTCTGCCACTGCACCATATACTGTAGGCATGTAGCTCTGGCACTCACTTAAGCCCCTAAGTGGGACAGAAGTACAGCACATGCCCTGTGCATGTCAGATCTCTGGATTGAATCCCAAATTAGTATTTCCCTTTTGGGACATGCATCTGCCATACTTGATCTGACGCCATTGCCCTTCAGTGGTTGAAACCAGCACTGATCTGTGGCTGGGTCTTAAAACCTCCTTCCAGTTTTGTTGCACAATAAGATGTTAGTAAATAGAGACGGATGCACTAGGTATAAGTCTGCAGAAAAACAAGCTGCAGTAGATGGACTTTCAGAGGGACGTCCAAACACATAGGATGGCATTACAGATACAAAATGGTGCAAAGTCTAGGAAATGGGGCAGATACCAGATGGATGTCAGATGAACTAAGACTGGGCACAGGTTACTAATTTTGCTAAAACAAATATAAAAGATGAAAGGGGATGATTGATACAGTGAATACAAACTTTGATGTTAAAATGTGACAAGTCTAGGACGGCATGCAACAGCTTATAATTGCATCAGCAGTTCTTGGGAAGTGATGGTCTCTGGAGCATACAGGTGTGTTTATTGCAGCAGATAGGTGAACTAAAAATGCAAATGGATCCAAGGTCATTAAGAAAAGATGCTACTGCAAAAGGAATACCTCTCAAGAAATTGTTTAGTACTCAGTATTTGCTCAGGAGACTTAGTGGTTATTCTAATTTATGTTGCATTTATTTATTTATGTTTTACTTTATTAGAGGCATTTCACATTATATTTAAACCAGAGTTATACGTATAATATTGTATAAATATGCCTTGAATAAGCTGAAACTGAGACTAAGAAAGCCACATAATTTCTATCTTTAAAGTAAATATAACTTCAGAGTAGCTAGCATGTTTACTGTACCATTTTTGGGGAAACTGGAATGTGTAGAGGAATCCCATATGGACATGGGAAGAACATGCCAAATTCAACACAGTCATGCCCATACACAGACTGTGCCTTGTTAATCACGTTCAGTTTATTTAACTTAAACGTCCATTCCACCTGTATGCAGTTAATTATTCCACATACAATTTCTGTAGTGTAGTCGGTATCACGTTTGACATAGACACAAAACATCCATGGGCTGAAAACAGAAGGAAACATGGCCCTTCTGCTGACATTTGCAGCCCTCGTGTTGGTATCTTTTTTAAATTGTCAGAGTTTCAGGACTGTCACTCAACTGAAATCACACACAGGCTGTCTTGTCCTCGTTAGTATGGAGGTCAGAATCTCTGCCTGTCACACAGAAGCCTTAGATTTGATTCCCCTGTGGGTTGTCTTCTTCTTCATAGCCCATATCCTCGCTGTGAAAAGGTGCTATTAAAATCAAAGATAGTTATACAGATTTAAAATTAGAAATGCAATGATCTGATGCAAAATGAGTACCTGAAACACTGTATCAGTGTTGGATCAGATTACTGCACAATGGTCTTTTTCTCTGAAGATAAAAACAGTCGAGGCTTTTTTTCTCTCCATATGATTGGACTGTTGTCTAAGACAAGCTGCATTGAAATGGGATCTGTTTCCTGATCATCCTCTCCTGTCAGATGCCTCATTGTCAAATAACGCAGGTTTAAAAGAAAAAAGGACCAGTATTTTCCAGTGCCAATTTAGTGCCATGTAGTCCATGGCTAGCAAACATGACGACGGTCCCAGGATTACGCATTAAGGTCATTATGGCCCTAGATGAGTCCACAGTCCCAAGAGTTTTGACATGTCTGGATGTTTCAGAGCAGGTAAGCAGGTCAGGGCAGATTTCAACAGGGCAAAAACCTCATTAAGGGGATCCACTCAAGAGGGACAGACAGTGGAAAATTAGACATATTTTAATAATCAGACATTATTAATGTCTGATTATTAAGATTTAGCTGAACGCAGTGCAGTAACTGGTACTAGCTTAAGAAGGTAAACAATGGATTCAATCCTCTCTGGCAAAGGAGAGTGGTTATGACAGTAAAAACGTTCAGACTGAAGTATTTCGGCCTTACTGGGGCCTAAAAGAAACTTTGTCCTTGGTCAAACAGGACAAAACTATGTTAATAATGTGCACATTGCACATCATTAAGATATGCAATCAAACTGAGGTCACACTACTGAATATCTACAGAGGGAGCACAGCATTATGAAAATTGAAGGACTATCTCAATAACCTCAAGGTAGCCTAGTCCTGGTGTTTTGTTGACCATCACAAGTGTCCACCATACTAAAAATCTGGCCAAAGGCTATTGAGACTAAGATACAATGAAGCCACCCTAAATGAACTGTGTCACAATTTCAGATGGTATACTGGTTTCCCCTTCAAAGCCCATTTCCTAATAAAACCTAGACATGGCCAAAGAGGTGCAATGACTCCACAACACACACACACACACACACACACACACACACACACACACACACACACACACACACCTAAGTTAGATTTAGTTCAGAATTGTAGGATGCTTATGTAACAACATTAAAACGTGCAACACGTGATGTGGTGACACATGGTGTCAAGCAGTAGCGATTCTAGGATCAGGGCTTTATGGATTCACCCAATAAGACCAGCCCCCCTTTTTAACACAAAACAATACAAGACACCAACAAATCTGTGGAAACTTTCATTAACGCTGAGCATGTGAGACACAAAGCCAGAAATTGGATCATACCATTTGCAAAGCAAGGGGGGCTGCTGTATTTTCTTTTATATTTGTTAAAATATTGTGTTTAAACTACACACTTTCTATGGAGTTTTTCAGCTTATCAGAGACAAATGTGTTGTTTAAAAAACAACAACAATAACAACAAAAAATGACTTTTACTATTTTCAGGGGTGCTGGGACTCAATTTAGGGGTACTTGAGCACCCATAAAAATGGGCTAGACACGCCTATGGTGTCAAGACAGAGACCACGAAATTAGACAAGTCTTATGACCCTTGAGATAAAAAGATATCTACGTCATTAGTTCCGATGACATTCAAAATGATGACAAGATGGGCAACATTTAGTTGGGTACAGCCTATAGTTACATTGCCTAGGAACACACTATTATGGTATGAGGGATATGAGGAACTGGGGTGGGCACAAAGTCACCAAAAGTATGCCAAACTGAAGTTAGAAGCCTTAGAAGCTTCACTGAGATGAAAATCTCTCATTTACTACACTTCTAGCTTCACCAAGCCACATATTACTTATTGGATTTATTTGTTTATTCAATGTCACATCATATTACTTTGATGCCCACAAGACCTAACCTGTATTTCTTTTCTTTTATCTCTCTAAAATCTCACTCAGACTGTCCCCATGCTAGCACAAAGTCTGACAGTCTACCAGATCAACCCAATATTCTGCGGTTTCAGTAGAGTTTCAAGATTAATTTTCCTGTGATGTTTTCCAACTCTACATACCATATTTTTCGGGCTATAAAGCGCACCGGGTTATAAGGCGCGATATCAATGATCAGCTGCTAACGGGTATATTTTCATACATAAAGCGCACCGGGTTATAAGACGCATGAAATGAAACAAAACTCTTAAGTTCCACCGGAAGCTCAGTTTGGTCTTTACCTGGCGCAGGGCGTCTTCTTGCTTCCTCCACTTCCGTACCATTGATTCCTTAATGTTGAATTCTCTCGCAGCTGCTCTATGTCCATGTTGTACTGCGTGACTGATAGCGTTGTGTTTGAAATCCGCTTCGAAAATAAATGAATGAATGCCACTCACTAATTTGTAATATTGGATCATTTTCCTCAATAAATAAATGAATAAGTATAATATTTTTGTTGTTTGTTTAACTGGGTTCTCTTTATCTACTTTTAGAATAAAGACATATATATATATATATATATATATATATATATATATATATATATATATATATATATATGGGGCAGAAGGGGCGTTGAAAAGAGTTAAAATTAAGACGAAAGAACAGCGACATGCAGAAGAAGACGCCCCCCCCCCCCCCACCTTAGCACTGCTAGATATCATATATATAGATATATTCATATCTTATGTATGTGTGTGTGTGTGTGTGTGTGTGTGTAATTTTTGTAGGTTAATATAGTAGTTTTATATATATATATATATATATATATACACCACATTACAAAACATACATACTGTATAGAGTTGAGGCTTGAAACTTTTGTGAACTCTTTAGAATTTTCTATAGTTCTGCATAAATATGAACCAAAACATCATCAGATTTTCACACAAATCCTAAAAGTTGATAAAGAGAAACTCAGTTATACTTGTTCATTTATTTTATTGAGGAAAATGGTCCAATATTACATATTAGTGAGGGGCAAAAGTATGTGAACCTTTGCTTTCAGTATCTGCTGTGACCCCCCTGTGCAGCAATAACTGCAGCTAAACGATTCCTGTAACTGTTGATCAGTCCTGCACACCGGCTTGGAGAAATTGTAGCCCACTGGAGGAAATGGCTTTTAAATGCCAAACAAAGGACTCATACAAATGGTATCGCTAAAGACACAGATAGGGGTGCTGTCGTGCTAATCACAGCAAATTAGAAGAATCCGATTATTTTTTGACCAGAGAAGCTGCTCATATCCTCTTAGAGGTGCTCATCATTTCCAGGCTTGATTACTGCAGTGTCTTGCTTGCTGGTTAGACTCCATTGCTCTACTACAGAGCATTCAGAATGTGGCTGCACATCTGGTTCACACCCACCAATTTTTCCTCATGTTACTCCTTATTGAGATCACTCACAGCTTTCCTTTTCAAGCCAGGATCAAATTTCTCTTGTTCTAGCTTTTCAGGCATCAAAGTGTTTTGCTCCACGTTAATGATATTCTTTGATTCAGAACTACTCACCTGAATGCTGATTCTTTTCTTGAGCTTCAGATAGCCTGATACAATGTTCTCTGAAATCGAGCTATGCCTGCAAAGCCAGATCGCCATGTTTCAGTGTCCTGGCTCCTCATTGGTGGATCTTCCCACGCCAGTCACAACATCTGAGTGTTTCTCTTCCTTCCGTAGAAGTAACACCAAGAATAATGCATATAGACATGATCAAGACGACATGCTGATCTACTTCAATATTCACGCACAGCCATCTCTAGGGTTTACAGAGAATGGCCTGAAAAAGGGTGAGAAATGCCTTGTTGATGCCAGAAGTCAGAGGAGAATTTCCTGGTTCGAGCTGATAGAAAGGCAACATTAACCCAATAACCACTTGTTAGAAGTGAGGTATGCAGAAGAGCATCTCTAAATTTACAACACATTGCAACAGAATTGGTCAGTAGAGAAATGTAAAAATGATGCCTCTTCTGAAGCATCTCATCCTGTCCATCCTGTCTCGTATCAAGAGTATATCTGAGTATTGTTGCCACAGATTACCATCTTCTGATGGCTACTTCCAGCAGGATAATGCACCATGTCACAAAGCTTAAATAATTTTAAACTGGCTTCTTAAACATGACAATGAGTTCACTGTACTCAAATGGGCTCCACAGTGACCAGATCTCAATCTAATAGAACATCTTTGGGATGTGGTGGAACAGGAGAATCGCGTCATGGATGTGCAGCCGACAAATCTGCAGCAACTGCAGCAAAATATTTGAGGAATGTTTCCAACAACTTGTTGAATCTATGCCACAAAGAATTAAGGGAGTTCTGAAGGCAAACGAGGTCCAACTCGGTACCACCAAGGTGTACCTAATAAAGTGAATGTATAAAACAGTGGTTACCAAAACACATGAAGTGCTGCATATTTAGTTGATTATTTAAATCAAGGGCATTTGGAAAACAGGCAGATATGATTCACAAAGCTAAATCCACACTTTGAAATCAAGAATACAAGCAAAAGTGTAAATACACCAAATGCTATAAACTATAAATGACATTATATACACTATTAAAATATGACAAAAACATGGAATTTAGTGAAACTTGCAGATTTCTGTCAGCATAAATTATAACTCATAGAGCATATGTATATATCTTATAGTTAAGTGCACTAGGTGTCCTTCAAGGGAAGCTTAATAATAGCATTCAGCATGATCCTATAGTGGCTATTCATTTGTGTCGTTTGGTATAATCTTTTATTGTGTTGCAGATGCTTATCAACATTATACATCAGCAACGCAGATTAATTGGCTTTTCTTATCATGTAAACAGATGTCTAATGGTTTTGCTGTTAAATGGTAATTACCAATTTAAACACAATTAAAGAATTGTTTACAAAGGCAGCTACAATTATATTCCATTCCAGAGAAATATATATTCCAGAGAAAATATTCCATTGTCTCTTTCAAATATAGTGAAAGGACAGATCACTAGTGAAAATGTTTTTTTTTTTTGCACTTTTCTCTCATTTAATGCAATGCTTTTCATTACAAATCACATAATTGGCATAACAGAGTGAAGTCATATAACCTGCTTCATATAATCGATGAAAAAATGAATGAATCTTTGATAAAGATACATAAAAAAATGTAAAAACAGTTCATAATTTACAGTAGTAGTATTTAATATGTCCTTCTGACCTAAACCCCACTGAGCATTATAGGGGCACTTGGAGACAGAGAAAGTAAAGAGTTCGGTAACATTGCAAGATATGTGTTGGAATATTATGCTGGGATGACATCTCAGAAAAATGTCAGCTTGAGTGAATACTGTCTTAAAAACGATATGGGGAACATACCAAATACTAATAAACTCATTTGTTTTTTCCAAAGATTTTTTTCACTCAAATTGTTATACTGCTTGTATGTATGATTTGTAATGAAAAACCTTCATTATCGATTGCTTTAGGACTTCATGGGAAACCTGGCTTCCCCTTCAGGTTCATTCAAATACACCAATTAAATGATTATCAAAGTGTCTATACTATTCATTTGGTGAAAATCAATATTTATGTGTTCTTTATTCGTTGAACTGCTTCTGATGAACAGAATAGTGTAAACTTTCTTTTGAAGGCCTTGACACAGAGCTAATAGACGCTCACTGAGGGCTGTGCATCTCCATACATCATGTGTCTGCTAAAAAGATGAGATGAAAGACTAAATCTCATTGGACAAATGGCTTTGAATGCTTCATTTTGACCCACGCCTGAACTCACGAGCTTCAGACTGGAGTGTGGGAGGGTGTGATTTGCACAGCAAAAAAACATTTTGCCTTTAGGAGACAGCATTTTTGTTTGCCCCATCTTGACATAAGGCTTTTCTCACGTTGTTTTGTCATCCTCTCAAAGGTGGGATACCAACTGTCAATTAATAAATCAGGGAATCATGTAAGGGAATCATCATCTTCAGTGAATCAGTGTTAGTAAGTCTTACAATATTTACAATTTACAACTAAACCATCAAGATGTGTTCAGTCTGGAAATTGGTAGGTGTTGACAGACCATGTAGAAATTCAAGATATAGCCATAGCAATTGTAAATAAATTAGGTTTGCCCACAATATTTCTTTTTTTTTTGCTTAATTATTATTATTTTTTAGTTTTATTCAACATCTCTCTTCAGCATCAAAGGCTACTGAATGACCAACACAAAGTTACATCATCACACAAGGTTACATCAAAGCTAGTCATATGTATAGACTCATTTTGAGGCCAATTTAGTGTAATCAATTAACCTAACGCATGTCTTTGGACTGTCGGAGGAAACACCCACACAGACATGGGAAGGACACCCAGACACCTCCAAAAGGAAGAATCCAGACCGCTCCACTTAGGATTGAACCCAGGACCTTCTCGCTGTGAGGTGACAGTGCTACCCACTGAGCCACCTGTGCCACACGATTTCACCATGTGGTGTCTGAGTAATAATTTAGTTATTTTTTAAGAGCGAGAGAGAGTGAGAGTGTGTGAGTGAGAGTGTGAGTGTGTGTTTTGGGATCAAACCCAGAAATAGACTTTATTCTACAATAGTTCCTCTATGACTGTGTGGTCTAATCATTAAGACACATTGGCTGGTTGTGTGATGTGTCTTGAGAGGATTTCCAGTAATGTTGGTTTATTTTCACCTTATTGACAGTTAAATTGAAATTGACTGTCACCTGCTGTCCTCCAGTTATCAGTACTTCTTATTCTCTCAGTCCCTATTGGATTGATCTCTCTCCTTTTCTTCCTCTGTCTATAGTTAGCCTGATATATTGAGCTAGATTTATTGCTTTTGTGTTGTGGTACAGCAGCAAATGCCTGCAGCATGACACATGAATATCATCCATAATCTAACACAATCTTTTATGACCTATTGTTGGCTTGTATTAGATGGTGTTTTAGATATGACTGCTTTAGGATTAAGAGTATGTGTGGCTTATCTTATGTAGAGATAATTTCTTGATGAAGTGGCTTTGCTTATCATCATTCATTACTGACTGTTCTTCATGTGAAACCATACCACAAACACCTCTACCAACAACCACTATTTGTTTGATACTTACTATGGCAAAATGGCAATAATATGCAGCAGTGGATCGTAACAAGACAACATTAAGAATAGGTATTCAAAATTACAAAAATGAGGGATATTTAATCAGTCCATGGTTTTATTAGAAAGCCATTTCTTCATATGGATACAATACTGAAAACAAAAACTTCTGTAATAATTGTTTTTTAAAAAAACAAGTAAATTATATTGATAAATAGACTGGGCAAGCCAAGGAAGTGTTGTTATTTGGCTGAGACATTCCTGGGAAACCCTTGCTGTGTGTGGGCGAGCATTATTGTGGTGAAAAAGTCATTTGGATGCCCTGCATTGCGAGGCAACACGTGGCCAAAGGATGTCCTGTACATATGTTAGTGTCCCTCATATCACTACTAGGGGTGACCAATTGTCATACGTGATGGCCCACAGACCCACAGGCCCATATGTGAGACTGTGGTGGCTTAGCAGTTAAGGTACTGGACTGTGGACCAGAAGGTTCAGGGTTCAAATCCCACCTCTTGAGCGAGGCCCTTAACCCACAACTGCTTGGACTGTAAGAATGCATCAGTTGCAAGTTGCTCTGGATAAGGGCGTCTGCTAAATGACATAAATGTAAATCCTTGCAGTTGGGCCAGTGTGTCATTCCACAGCAAAGACAGGATTGAAGCGTTCACCACGAGGCCTTCATACTCTAACCCACTTTTGTCAGATCCCAAACAGAACCTGGATTTGTCACTAAAGATGATAAAATCCATTCGGTATCAGTCCTGGATTCACATTCACAACATCACTGCAAGCAAAGGCAATGGCAGGACACATAGTGGGTAATGGTAGGACAACAAATTTCTTTCTGATAAGCACCTGGAAATGGTCCAGGCAGAGAGAGTTGTGTAGTGAAGGTGTAGTGAAGGTATTGCCTGTGTCTGGATGGTGGACAACAAAACTGTGGGAACTGCTTGTGCAAACGATCAAATGATCCTCTCTACTGGTGGTCTGTCTGAACTGTCTGGAGCCTGTTCGCCATGTGTCTGTGCCCTCACAGAACCACTGCTGGTCTAATCAGACCACACCTGTAATTTACATATCTGCCTGAGACAGAACTGCATAACGAATTTTGCAGCAATCCGACTTTTCTATCTGGGTGCCTACAACCAACCAAGTGTAATCTGGCTATAACAATACTTACAATAAATTGGTGACTATAACAAATAACTCACACAAAGTTCACACCATAACTATAGAAATGCAAATAATGGTGTCCATTTTCCTAATGACAAACAAGATACATTATCTAGCCTATTGTTATTGACAGTGAGTGGGCGGTCTGGCTGAACTGGGCTTCGGGTCTCGTTATCCTTGATTGTGCATCCTTGCCTTGAAATAAGGGATAGCTTGGGGGGTTCCTAGTCAAGAGTCTATGGTTATCAGAGACGTTGGTTGTGTCTTCTGCCTCCCGTGGGGTTGCCGATGTCTCATGTGATCCCTCTTGGCTGTGTTACCTACCAGTTCTCCTCTTTCTAGCTATGCTGCTACAGCTAATGCTGCTGGGGTCTCATGCTACACATGGCATCAGTGATTGTTAATAGACACTGTGCTCTGAATCAATAACTAATTACATTTTCTGTTTTCTCTCTGAGCTGTGTTCCGGTACCAGTTCCAGCCCCACACATGATGTTCATCCGCTGCAGCTTCAGTCAAGCTGCTTCTGTCATCAGCTCCAGCCCCATCATACCCAGGCCACTTAATGCCGATGTGCATATTTCACATTTTATTTGAACTATGACTTCATGACTTCGATTCATTCTTAGATTTATCATCTACGCCGCCCAAGGAGGTTGGATCCCTTTTTGACTCTTGGTCCTCCCAAGGTATTATTCCTATATCACTCAAGGAGTTTTTTCTTGCCACTGCCGCCCTAGGCTTGCTCAATTTGGGATTGGACGTAGTTATTAGGAGATAATCTAAACTTGTAAAGTTGCTTTGAGACAATGCTCCCATGTAAAAAGCGCTATATAAATAGATCTGACTTGACTTAAAAAGCATGCTTTAACATATTCTAATAGTGAAGCACTTCAAGTCAGATGGCGAATATATGTCAGTTACCTTAAACTGATACTTCTAAAAATTTGACCATATATGTTGTTATTTTAACGGTGAAGGGCAAATGGATACATGGAAATCTCAGTAATATGTAATTACCTGTTGAATCCTGTGAGTGTGTGTGTGTGTGTGTGTGTCAGAGACCATAATGGAAGTGAATATGAATATGAAAAAGGGCAGCCAAGAGGCGTTAACACTTGGAACACAAGCAAACCTAATCTACTATATTGCTGGTCAGTGCGAAGCTAGCACAACACAACATTTTTGGAAACAGCACAGCTGCTGATGAGATTCTGTGAGCAGGTTTTCATGTAAATACACACACCTTTGCTCTATGAGCCACACGGATGCCATAACAAATACAGTTATTGTACATGGCAGCCAAATTGACACTTATACAGTCTGAGGGTAAATAGACAGGGACTCAAGCCTCTGTGGGGTCTAACTCTGCACGAGCCTGCTAGGGGAGCCCATAAAGCTCTTTAAATTTAATTTCTGCTCGTCTCCAAGCAGCTGGAGATTTTGTGAAGTGACTAACTATAACTATAGTTGTTATAAAACTTTGGAAAGCTGGAAGATATTTAGCTGCTGTACAGAATCTTTAGGGAATCATGAGTGGGTTTAATTTGGCAACCAGTAACTGCCCCAAAGTATGTACTTGGGCACAAATATGCATAGAGTAATGCCCCTTAGTGTTAGTTCTGGAAAGAAGCCTTCAGAATGCAATATTCATCAGAGTTTTGGTTCTTTGACTCTCTAACTGGGGAGGCACGGTGACTTGGTGGGTAGGGCTGCCACCTCACATCAAGAAGTTTCTTGGTTCGATCCCAGGGTGAAGCGGCCTGGGTCCTTTCAGTGGCATGTCCTCCGTGTGGGTTTACTCTGTGTGCTCCGGTTTCCTCCCACAGTCCAAAGACATGTGTTTTAGTTTAACCGATTACACTAAATTGGCACTGAATTGAGTGTATATATGACTTGTCTTAATGTAACGTTGTTTGTGTCGTTGAAATGGCCACTGATGCTGATAGCGACATTAAATAGACCAACAAAAACTCCTTAGCTGTCCTATGGAGAGAGAAGTGTGCATCCACTGTATAACAGTTTGATGTTGCTATGGGTAGTATCGTAGTTTTACAGTTATCACATAGTACTGCAATATCATAGTTTTGCCTGCAATTTCCCCTGAAGTTCAGAAACATAAATTTTATGCAATTTGAGACGTGGGTAACTGAATATTGGATGACTGGGAAAGTGGTGATTATGATCTGCATGAAACATGCCTGTTTTTACATTTTTTGGAACAGTGCAGTCAATTATCCGGCCTGTGCCCAGTGGGAGGCCATTGAGAGCATGCATAGTGATGTTAGCTGTGTTGATCTGAATGCTGAGGCTATTGTTCACTAAGCTACCAAATAGCAACAGATTCAATAAGCACTGAATGATGAATGTTTTTTTAACCCCACTTTACACCACCTCCCATCAATGTACAGTGGTGTGAAAAAGTGTTTGCCCCCTTCCTGATTTCCTATTTTTTTGCATGTTTGTCACACTTAAGTGTTTTGGAACATCAAAACAATTTAAATATTAGTCAAAGACAACACAAGTAAACACAAAATGCAGTTTTTCAATGGTGGTGTTTATTATTAAGGGTTATTATTAAGCATTTCAGAAAAGAACATTATAGCAACAGTAAAATATGGTGGTGGTAGTGTGATGGTCTGGGGCTGTTTTGCTGCTTCAGGACCTAGAAGACTTGCTGTGATAAATGGAACTATGAATTCTGCTGTCTACCAAACAATCCTGAAGGAGAATTTCCGTTTGTGACCTCAAGCTGAAACGAACTTGGGTTCTGCAGCAGGACAATGATCCAAAACACACCAGCAAGTCCACCTCTGAATGGCTGAAGAAAAACTAAATGAAGACTTGAGTGGCCTAGCCAAAGTCCTGACCTGAATCCTATTAAGATGCTGTGGCATGACCCTAAAAAGGCTGTTCATGCTCGAAAACTCTCCAATGTGGCTGAATTACAACAATTATGCAAAGATGAGTGGCCATAATTCCTCCACAACGCTGTAAAAGACTCATTGCAAGTTACTAAAGTTATTAACTTTAGTAAAGGTACCCAAATGCTTGGTTGCAGTTGTTGCTGCTAAGGGTGGCCCAACCAGTTATTATGTTTAGGGGGCAATCACTTTTTCACACAGGGCCATGTAGGTTTGGATTTTTTTTCTTCCTTAATAATAAACACCTTCATTTAAAAACTGCATTTTGTGTTTACTTGTGTTGTCTTTGACTAATATGTAAATTGGTTTGATGTTCCAAAACACTTAAGTGTGACAAAAACAGGAAATCAGGAAGGGGGCAAACACTTTTTCACACCACTGTACATGTACCCTAAGCTGTGAATTTACTGTGTAAAGCTGAGTTGAATCAATGAACATTGTGTAAACTCAACAAGAGGTCCAGCCTTAATCTGTTTGTATTCCTTCATAGAACAGACTTGATTTGGTCACATAGTTTCAATTTTACATTTAAATAGGAAGAACCAAAAGGCAAAAATGTAGCTTACAGCAGACTGGACAAATTTTGCAATTATTAAGGCAAACATGATTATTTTTATACAGGCTTGGGATTAGTTGGGCAGATATTACTGACAAATGTATGCCAATACACCAGCCACACAGCGCAAATATTCTCTGATTTTCTCTTTCTCAAATGTTTTATATTTTTTCTCCCATTTCAAAACCCAGATATTGTGAAATCTTGTGGAGACATATCATTAGAAACCTGCAGCCTGCAACAGTTTAAAAAATGACATTACATAATCAGTTAGACACACTCAGGGGCGTTGGACAGTGGGTAATGGTGAACCTGCCTACCTGAAGCCCTCCTTGGTTGGGAAAATTATTTTGGTTCAAAATTTTCATAATCTCTGTTATTACAGAAATCAATAATGCCAGACCGTACCTGTATTTATATGTTTATAGTATTTATAAGTTCTTTTTATCTGAGTGTTGTGGGGTTTTTTTTATTTATCCCCCCACCCATTTCTTAAAAGCACAAGTGGTTTGACCCTCCTGCACACAGATCTGTCATTTCATTTCTATGTGGTTGATTTAGCGGTAAGGACCGGGTTAAATGGAACCCAAATTGGAATTTCAAAAATTCAAATACCAGAGTGAGAGGGAGAGAGAAAATCGTATTGGGGCAAGCAACCTCTGACCCATTTCTTTCAGAAAACAGGTGAGCTTGAAGTGTCTCAAACAGTAAATATGCTGTACTACTATACACTAACTACCTAACAAGTTACATTAGCAGTCATCTAAATACATATTTTCATTTCATTTCATTCAGTGCAGTAATCCTTTTTTAGTAAAACAGACAGTGTTTCTGCTATCATAACCCAACAATGTTAGCCTCAGCCCAGCAACTAACTGGTAAAATATACACTGTTAGTTCCAGAAGCAGCCACGGTCCCGCAGGAAGAAAGAGCAGGCACTTCTTCCTTTCATGTACTGGAAAAAATGGGACAAGGTGAGCTCACCAAAACAGGTACTTAGGTAAATGTTTTAATTTTCAACTTCCTAATATATAGCCTAACATTTGCCTCTTTATGCTTGTTGTGTGTGTGGTCCATGTTTTTATTACTGTTATAAAAATGTTTTTGTTGCTGTTCTTTAACTAAGAAAACAACTAAAAAAACAATAAGTTGCGTTTTCATTTCTGAGGTTAAGGTTGGGCATACCATTGATTTGCTACATTAATCATTTTTGGCTTTGGAAGATCGATCAGCAACAATACTCTAATAGTCTGTGGCATTCAAGTTGGTATTAAATGGGACCAGTGCTTGCCATGAAAGCATTCCCCACACATGACACCAGCTTTTTTGCTTGTTTTTTGTTTTTTTTACTTTTTAAAGAACATTTCTTAAAGCATACTTAAAAACTTGTAATTACTTGTAATTTGCAAAAGCATTATGTAATGTAAATTAAGGATCTTTATATTGGAAACATACTGTCCTAATTTCCAATGCACCCTTGATTGTTCCTGAATCCTTAATTATTTCCAATAATTAGCCAATATCTTAAAATAAAAAGTGAAGTGTTTTTGTTTTTAATTTTTTTCACTGGGCAAATAATGAGTAAATTGCCTCAAATCTGAACATAAAAATCACTAGGTTTACCCTTTGAAAAAAAATCAGTCCTGTTTCAGTGATATTTTAAGGTGTACATGTCATAGTTTCATTATTCTAAACTCAGCACAAGCAGATTGCTTTCTACATTTGTTCTTTCTGTCTGCTTGAGTATGTGTGAGAAAAACAGTTTGGCATTTTTCCTAAAAGGCTGAACTCCGATGCACTTAATAATCCGATAACTGCAGAAAATCAGGTTTTGTCAGTAATCCGATCAACAGGTTTACATGTCCTTGGGTAATCAGATAAGGGGAGAGCTCCAGGTGTACAGGACTCGGGCCATAATCGGATTTCTAACATTTTACATTTACATTTACAGCATTTAGCAGACACCCTTATCCAGAGCGACTTACAATTGATACAGTCTTACAATCCAAGCAATTGTGGGTTAAGGGTCTTGCTCAAGGACCCAACAGTGGCAGCCTGGCAGAGGGGATTTGAACCCTCGACCTTTTGGTCCAGTACCTTACCCGCTAGGCTACCACATTCCCTACTTTGCAACCAGCCAATGATCTCACAGAACGATGTAACGTAAACTTCAAACTTCATTTCATGAAGAATTTACTGCTTTGAGAGTCTCCCCAAAAGTGTTTGGTAGCCATTTTGCTGATGGTTCATTTAATCTTGGGGTTGCCAGATCCCGCATGAGAAACAAGCAACCAGTTCTATGGAAACAAGCCATAAAGAAGCATGGTCACTTAGAACACGTGGATCAGTCTGCATACGCAGACCGGCAAATTCGATTGAATTCAGAGTATGGGTATATATGCGCTGAGGAATTTAATTGTTGAGCTAAAATCCAGCTCCCTTTATCAGCTTTCTTAAATGGATTTCGAGGCCTTATTGCGATCTGAAAAATTGGAGTATGCTGTATACATGACCACTTGAATAATCAGATAACTGCAGAAATCCGATTAGGATTAGGATTAAACACACTCATTTCTGCACATGAACACACAAACACTTTTGTCTCCCTATTCTTCTCAGTTTCTTCTACTGATATAATAATTAATGTGGCTGTTATTTACCCTAACCTTGGCTCTTGTTGTTTTTCAAATACAAGTTGCAGTTTTTTTGTAAACAAGCAATTAGAACCAATTAAAAAATGTAAAGACTAGGTAAATAAGAGTACATTTAAAATGTACCGTTTGCCCTTCGTAGCTGTGGGGATTGGTTCCAGGCCAAACAGCAGATACTGAAATCTGCAGATGATCAGGTTCCTTACATAAAATGCTGTAGCATTTATGTATAACCTACATACAGCTTAGTGGTTAAGGTACTAGCCTACAGACCAGAAGGTCCAGGGTTCAAATCCCATTTCTGCTAAACCACAGTTGGGCTCCTTAACCCACAATTGCTGGAATTGTAAGACTGTATCAACTGTAAGTTGCTCTGGATAAGGGCATCTGCTAAATGACATAAATGTAAATATAACACTTAACCACATGTAAATGCTACGTAAATATTTGTTATACTGTAATGTTAAGGGCATAGTGACAAGAAAAAAATTCTGCATATGTGAGCCAATGAAACGCGAGGTGACAAACGCTCAAAGAACGAGTGCTAAAGAGAGACTGAGGATCTGTGAATTCACTGGAGGCTAGAGCACATAGAACGGCAGTCAATTCATTACTCATTTGCTGTGTTTCGTCTAGTAAATTGAAAAAGTGCCATCAATGGCGCCACAGGAGTCAAAATGTCTTTTTGGACACCATCTGTCTTGAAAATGCTGCTCTGAGTGACCTCAACTGCACAGTTTAAACATTGCTCTGAGTCACTCAGCAGGTTTTTGGAATTTTTTTATAATCCTAACTACTGACTATACTTTTTACTGACATGTACACACGGAGTCTTGGTAAATATATGCTTTGGGGACTTTCCATGCACATAATTATTACTGTAGCTTATTGATGCTGCACCTAGAACTAACCTTAACATCACTGACCCAAAGCTAATCTTTTGGTAATTTTGATTTTTCTAAAAAGTTGCAGTTTTTGTTGAAAACAAATCCTTGTGAGGACCAGCAAAATGTCCACACATGGTAAAAAAATTCAGAATATTCTATACTTTTGAGAACATATGGTCTTCACAATGAAATATAACCCCTCCATACACACATATACACACACCACTAAAATAGTAAGAAGGAAAGGGATTAGCAGCACAGGAACCTTTAAGTAGCAGGCTTCTATAAATAGAGAGACACAATTACACATGGCTACAGAGTACAAAGTTGGACATAAGATCTTTTAGTGGAACGGTGGAATGTTTTTACTCACTGTTACCCTTTTATGATGATTAATACAGGCTGACAAGTGGATGACAGCACTTACCGACATTAAGTAATGGACTGACTGGACATAAAAAAAAATTACAATGCAGAAATAAGACTATTATTGTGAAAAGTTAACATGCTATTGCTACAAAAGGCCACCATTAGATTAGATATAATAATGTTTTATTAATGACAGAATGACCAGATATAATTATTTCCCAGTCTCTTTATTAAAATACAACAAAATACAGGACATTTGTATGCATTTGAATCTTTTAAAAAGAAAAAAAAACAAACAAACAAACCGTAAGCTACAGCTGGAAGTGCTTCCCTTAAACCTGAGCAAAATCAGCATCTGGCAACTTCATTGGGATACCATGTTGTCCCTTCTACAGACCAAAGAATCTTGAAGAGGAATGGTCTTGTTGGAAGAGTAGCAGCAAAGAAACAACTTTTTTCTCAGGAGGAGATATGCTAAAACTTTGTTAAAGCTCACAAAGATTGGAATTAAGATCAGTTGAAAAGAGTACTATGGAGTAACAAAATTCAATTTTGAAATTTTTGGGTCCAGTCATCAAAAATGTGTTATATATAGTTATTATACTATTGCTAAAACAACAAATCTAATTGTGGCCTAAGACTTTTGCACAGTACTGTCCCGCTGTTCCAGAAAAGTGTTTGGATAGTAGGAGCTAGTTGGGCCTCCAGCCTATTGTCTGCATATTGGACAGGGATTCACCCCAGTACCACGTTCCTAGTGTAGTACCATATGTGTATATATCTCTGTGTGTACCCCTCCAACCAGAATACTGCTAAAGGAATGCTTTTGAAAGAAGAGCATGTGTGTACCGGTAAATAAAAAGAAGAAAAATGTTCTGCTGTTTCTCAGAGTGTTCTAGTATGATTCAGCTGAGTTTGGAATAGAATAGCTAGAACAGATTTAGAATAGAATTGTGTGCATTAGGCAAGAAGATCTGAATTCAGGCTGGAGAATTTTTAACATCTTATTAGAATTTAATAATGTTCTGTCATAAAGCTGCTGTGAAACATATCAGAATTACTGTGTAGAGAACTACTTGGTTCTGCAAAAACAAACAAACAAAAAGCAAATGTTGAATATCACATTCTACAAAGAAGCATCTACAGTATTTAATTTTCTTAAAGCTGTGATATTTTCTAGTAAAGTGATCAGCTAATTATTTGTAAACCTACATATTGACCCATGAGCATTCAGTTAATTTGATATAAATACAAAATGTACATTTGATATACTGACATACAGTGGAGCTTGAAAGTTTCTAAACTGTTTTGTGAACTTATTTATCTGCATAAATATGATCTAAAACATCACCAGATTTTCACACAAGTCCTAAACATAGATAAAGAGAACTTAAAATAATGCAATGTATGTTGTAAGTGGCAAAAGTATATGAACTTTTAATTTCTGTATCTAGTATGACCCCCTTGTGCAGCAATAACTGCAACTCTATGTGTACAGTAACTGTTGATTGGTCCTGCACATTCATCCATACAGAAGCAGCTATGACTCTGAGATCCTTGTGAGTTTCCGTACATGATTGCTTAACGTTCATCCACAATATTTCTGTTGGATTAAGGTCAGGACTTTGACTTGGCCATTCCAAAACATGAACTTTATTCTTCTTTAACCATTCTTTTGTAGAATTACTTGTGTTTTCCTTTTAGAATTTGCTGGTATAATTCAGAATTAAGGTCAACTATCAATGATTGCACGTCATCCTGGCCCAAATGCAGCAAAACAGGCCCAAACCATGATACTACCACCATCACTATATTTCATGGCGAAATGTAGCATTTACATAATGTTTCTAATTTAACCCAAAATGTTCTGTTTTGGTGTCATTCATCCACAAAAGGTTTTTCAAATTGCCTTCTGACTTGTCCATGTGATATTTATCAAATGGGAAGCAATGTTATACTGTATTTGGACAGCAGTCTCTTTATGCTTGCAATCCTGCCATGCACACCATTGTTGTCCAGTGTTCTCCTGATTTTGGACTAATGAACAGCAACATTAGTGAATGTGAGAAACACCTTTAGTTGCTCAGAAATTGTGATGGTCAGTCACACCTGGGGAGGTAATATCAGCCATTTGTACAATTTGTCTGACTATGGATTGGTTTCCAAAATCTTTAGAGTTTTTGTTACATGTTCCAGCCTGATGTGAATCAAAAACTCTTTTTCTTAGGTCCACAGAAGTCTGAAACTTGTTTGAACCCTGATACACTGATAGGTCCCTGTTCCTTAATACAACAGGGCACTCACTCACACACTTTTATCACTCACTCTTCTCATTTGAGTTCTCTATTTATCTATTGTATTAGTTCTTTGAAAATCCGATGTTATCAGGTTTTATGGAATATTTATGCAATCATCACTATAAATTACCACAACAATCTTCAAAAACTTGGCTTCATGCCTTCTGGCACTGTTATAACATTATTACTACTTCTTGCATCCTTCTGTCACCCACTTTATGTGATCTAATTTATCAGTTACTATGTTCTATTCTTTAATACTTCTTAAAAGCAAGTGCTTGTTGTAAAAGGGTGACTAAGGGAAGCATGGAGAAATGTAATTATCACAAGCAAGAAATTTACATAATCAGAGTGGGGCACAAGTCAGTGTATGAATACCTTTCCCTGTGCATCTCCTTAAGTCACTAGCTCTTAATGCGGCTCAAAGGATGAGTTTACACAGCAGGCAAAAGAGTCCAGAATACGATTTTCTCACCAAATCCGAACCATGTAAATGAGGGGTTTTGGACCCAAAGGTGCAGGTGAGCTCCCAAAGGCACAATAAAGAATAAAGGAAAATGTGTGGGGAATTACAGACACACACACACACACACACACACACACACACACACACACAAACAAAGGAATAAAGCTGCCCCAAAAATAAAGCTGGCACCTGTAGAAAAGAACCTAGAATCTATATACAGTGGGGCAAAAAAGTATTTAGTCAGCCACTGATTGTGTAAGTTCTCCTACTTAGAAAGATGAGAGAGGCCTGTAATTTTCATCATAGGTACACTTAAAAAAAAAACAGGAAATCACAGTAGGATCATGTAGGATTTTTAAAGAATTTAATTGTTAATCATGGTGAAAAATAAGTATTTGGTCATCCACAAACAAGCAAGATTTCTGGCTCTCACAGACCTGTAACTTCTTTAAGAAGCTATTCTGTCCTCCACTCGTTACCTGTATTAATGGCACCTGTTTGACCTCGTTATCTGTATAAAAGACACCTGTCCACAGCCTCAAACAGTCAGACTCCAAACTCAACCATGGCCAAGACCAAAGAGCTGTCGAAGGACACCAGGAAGAAAATTGTAGACCTGCATCAGGCTGGGAAGAGTGAATCTACAATAGGCAAGCAGGTTGGTGTGAATTAAATCAAACTGTGGGAGCAATTGTAAGAAAATGGAAGACATACAAGACCATTGATAATCTCCCCGATCTGGGGCTCCACGCAAGATCTCATCCCGTGGGGTCAAAATGATCATGAGAACAATGAGCAAAATCCCAGAACTACATGGAGGGACCTGATGAATGTCCTGCAGAGAGCTGGGACTAAAGTAACAAGGCTACCATCAGTAACACACTACGCCGAGAGGGACTCAGATCCTGCAGTGCCAGGCGTGTCCCCCTGCTTAAGCCAGTACATGTCCAGGCCCATCTGAAGTTTGCCAAAGAGCATATGGATGATCCAGAAGAGGATTGAGAGAATATCATGTGGTCAGATGAAACAAAAATATAATTTTTTGGTAAAAACTCAACTCGTCATGTTTGGAGGAAGAAGAATGTTGAGTTGCACCATACTTACTGTGAAGCATGGGGGTGGAAACATCATGCTTTGGGGCTGTTTTCTGCAGAGGGGACAGGATGACTGATCCGTGTTAAGGGAAGAATGAACGGGGCCATGTATCGTGAGATTTTAAGCCAAAACCTCCTTCCATCAGTGAGAGCATGGAAGATGGAATGTGGCTGGGTCTTCCAGCATGACAATGATCCCAAACACACCGCTCGAGCAACAAAGCATTTCAAGGTCCTGGAGTGGCCTAGCCAGTCTCCAGGCCTCAACGCCATAGAAAATTTGTGGAGAGAGTTGAAAGTTCCCAAAACAGCCCCAAAACATCACTGCTCTAGAGGAGATCTGCATGGAGGAATGGGCCAAAATACCAGCTACAGTTTGTGCAAACCTGGTGAAGACTTAGAGGAAACGTTTGACCTCTGTCATTGGCAACAAAGGTTATGTTACAAAGTATTGAGTTGAACTTTTGTTATTGGGCAAATACTTATTTTCCACCATAATTTACAATTAAATTCTTTAAAAATCCTACAATGTGATTTTCTGGATGTTTTTTCTCATTTTGTCTCTCATAGTTGAAGTGTACCTATGATTAAAATTACAGACCTCTCTCATCTTTCTAAGTAGGAGAACTTGCACAATCAGTGGCTGACTAAATACTTTTTTGCCCCACTGTAAGTGTTTATAATAATTCTGAAGACTCGAACAAAAAGTCACTAACAGTGCAGCAGGTACTGTGGCGAGCAAAAATGTGGAACAAAAAAAGCACTAAGCAAGAAAACGCTGAGTGTTGCGCTAATGGCATACGCTATTAGCGTAAGGCAACGTGTGTTGGGGTCCGCGCGTGCATGGAACAAGGCGCTGTCATTGCGTGCCCAACGCGACAAAGTGCTGGCATGAAGGACAAGGCTAAAAACAGCAAGCAGAGTCCCTCAGGAAAAGCGATAGCGGGGAAAAGTTATGCCCTGGTTGCACAGGGGAAAACAGAGCATGACAAAGGGAAGAAAGGAGAGAGGTAAAAACGCGGGGAAAACGCATAACAGCAGCGACCGAGCCAAAACCACTGAGGAGTGAGCGGTGATGGGAGCTTGCCCTACTCTAGCAGCTAAGCCCTAGCAGTTACCTTCGGTCTTCTGACCGTCTTTTGACTAGTCTTCTACAAAAATCCAGTCTACCACTCTCCCTAACAAGCAGTATGGAGCACAACCGTGGCAGCATGCACGAGAGGTGAGAGGTCTCCGAATAAGTGAGGATGCAACAACCAATGGTGCTCAGGCACGCACTTAAATACCCCAGCCCTCAGGTGTCGCCAATGCAGCAATCAACACTAGAGATAGTCTACGCATGTGCTCTAGGTATAGTCGTGCCGATCCCAGCACGTCTACCATGCTACCACTGCCCTCCAACATCGGGCCGCGAAATAGCGCGGTATGTAACAGTACAGTAAGGGTCGGCTCACATATGATGTAAAAGATCAGATTTGGGCCACTTTTGCCTGTTGTGTGAATGCATTAGCTTGCTGATATCTAGCATACAACTGATATATACTCATGAATTACCCACTGACCTCTAGGGGTCACTAATGGCCAGCAATGACGCTGCACTAGGTCAAAGACTTCTAAACTAAGACATGTTAATTTCATCACAGTAATTAACTATGTCATATGTGAGGTGCATTTGAAGACAAATATTTCAGGATTACTATTATATACTATTGTAAATTTGTAAAGTAAATTTTACATTCTTTAGTCAAGTAAAATATATACCTACCAACTTTAAAGGGGACATACTATGTAAAACTCACTTTTCCGTGCTTGTGCACGCACATATGAATATCTTGATTGCCTACCAATCCTTAATTGCAGAAATCGGACAATGCAGTTATTTTGTGGGATACCTAATTGTGAAAACATGGAATTCAACAGACTATACAGATTTGGCTTCCCTTCCTATGGGAGTGAGCCATGGCTTATTTTCATTTTCAAAATGGATTCCATCTGAGGCCATAGAGCAAGCAAAATCTGCTCTCAGGCATGGAGACATCGTAGGCCAGGTACAGCATGGAAGAGGGGGGGTTGGGCTTGGGATAAGCCGACCAAATTGGCACAAAGCAACACCAACCCAGAAGAGAAAGCTGGTTGTGGCCGAGGTGCGGCACCAAGAGGAGGCAGACAGGCACACAAAGGCAGTTTCGCAGGCCAAACAGGGCCAGTGGACTAGCTGGGAAGGACTGGGACAAAGAAAGCTCAGCTGGAGGGATCTCTGGGAAATGGAAGGGAGCCAAATCAGCTTCATCGTCAGAGCCACCTATGACGTTCTTCCCACACCCACAAACCTCAGCCAATGGTTTGGTGAAGATCCCTCTTGTGTGTTCTGTCAAACCCCTGCAACTTTGGAGGCACATCCTCACTGGCTGTAAAACCAGCTTAGCCCAGGGCCGCTATACTTGGAGGCACACACCAGGTGTTACGACAACTGGCCATCTTTTTGGAAGGAAGAGAACCAGCATTAACGCCCTCACTCCGTCAGTGCCTGGTCGCATATCCATCACACCATTTGTAAGAGCAGGACAACTTCCAGCAAAACCTGCAGCGAAACTGGAACCACCAACCCTCCTAAACAGTGCCCGGGATTGGAGAATGCAGGTTGACTTGGACCAGAGACTTGTCTTTCCACCTGAGATTGTTACAACTAGTCTCAGGCCAGATCTGGTCTTATGGTCAACTGCACAGAAGTCTGTTTTCATCGTGGAGCTAACTGTACCCTGGGAAGGTGCAGTTGGTGAAACATATGAGTGGAAACGACTGAAGTACTCCGACTTAAAAGCAGACGCCGAACAACGTGGGTGGCGTGCCCAGGTGCTTCCTGTTGAGGTTGGCTGTAGAGGGTTTGTTGCCACATCCACAACTAAACTGCTTAAGGTAATGGGAGTGAGAGGACAAGCCTTCCAACAAGCCGTCAAAGCACTATCAGGAGCGGCTGAACGGAGCAGCAACTGGATCTGGATGAAAAGAAAGGACTGCAACTGGGCTGCAAGATGACCATGAGGGGTAAAAAGCAGAGGGGGGCAAATCTGGGACGCCAGATGTTGCCGTTGAGCCCTCTGGAGGTGTCGTGGGCCTTTCAACGAAACACCAAAGAAGGAGGGTGCCCACCTGAAGACCCCTGTGAAGCGTTTACCCCTCTAGCCCTAACCCCTCACTAAGTGCTGATTAGTTAAGGGATTGTACTAACTAGTCCTATAAGCTCAACATTTACAGGTGAAAGCACTCAAAACTGATCGCTCTGAAATGAACTTTTTAGACAGAGTGATATTTATATTGCTTATATTTATATTGCCTGCTTTTCCACAACACAAATTTACATTTAGCAGATGCAACTTACAACTGATACAATCTTAGCAATCATGGGTTACATTTACATTTATATTTACAGCATTTAGCAGACGCCCTAATCCAGAGCGACTTACAATTGATACAGTTTTACAGTCCAAGCAATTGTGGGCTAAGGACCCCCTTGCTCCCCCTTGCTCAAAGACCCAACAGTAGTAGCTTGGCAGAGATGAGACTGTGGACCGGGAGATTTGGGTTCAACTCAGATCTCCTGGTCCACAGTCCAGTACCTTAACCACTAGACCATCACTGTCCCACTGTCAACACAAATTCTTTTGGTGTTCTTACCAAAGCATGGGCCTATTAAGAGCCCAGCAAACTGTGGTAACTTGTGGAAAAGGGTGTAATATCACCTTTAACTTTTAATTGACTACATTTTCACCTGCAACAAAAATACTATAACATCCCTTTACTGTTTGGTGAAAAAAACGATGGTTGTACTTCTTTTTCGCTAGGATAAGACATCCTACTGGTTTTTTTTTCATTGGTTGTTATTATATAATCTTTTGAAAAGGTTGATAAGTAGAAATAATATAAAATACTTAAACATTTCAACTGTAAACTTCACCATGGGTACTGCTAAAACCTACCACTACTGTTGCTTAAGAATGAGTTATGGGTATGTCATGTAACACTTTTTTTTTTTAAACAAGCAACATAAAACTGTTCCTTCTTTGCTAAATCATTGTAACTTTGTAAACAAAACTTGAAGAATAAGTGTTTGTCTGGACCAAAAATTATATCTAAAAACATGGCTATTAGTATGATGTTTGTCCCTCTTTTTTATCCAATCCATGAGATTATGAAACATGACTGTGAGGTCAGACACTGATGCTGAACAATAAGCCCTGGCTCTCATTTGGAATTCCAGTTCAACTTAAGTATTTGATGGTCATGAAGCTCTGAAAGCAAGCCAGGTTTGTCTAGCCATTGTTTCTTTTTAGGAGGACAGGGCTGAATATGAATGAACTGATGTGTTGGGTGGTAAAACAAAATTTTAATATTTATATTAAATATTTTATATTATTAAATATTATAATATTAAAACATTATTGTTAATGTATTATTAAATTATGCACCTACACCTAACCCTAACTTTAACCTCAGCCTCTTGGTTATTCAAAAGAAAAAACAATCCCTGTGGGTATCAGCAATATGTCATTTGAAGGAAATTGCTATTATTTGTCTTTTGAAAAAAAAAGTTTAATATTCTAAATTAATTACTGAAAGCACTTCCATCTGCCTCCGTCTTTTTCCACATGATCTCAAACTTCTAACCACGTGAATAGATCGTTTGGAACTTGCTTTTTCCAGAGTAAATGTTAGAAGCTTTGATTGACTAACTTCCCAGAAAAGAGTATCAAATTGCATGTGTTGTCTAAATGTAATTGTAGTTAGAGGCCATTTTGTTTGTGATTGCAAAATAGCTGCATGCATGACAAGACATTCTTACAAAGAAGTCTGAGAAAACAAAAGGGTAAATAAGGTGATAAGCATGTGATAACTGCTCTCCATAAGCACACACCATGGTGCAAAAATACTGGGATTGAAATGTCTAATATTATTGAATATATAATATGTATAAAGCTGTCTTTCTCTTTCTGTCTTAAAATAGATGTATTATTAGTCTTCTAATCTAGAATAAAGTGCTACTGCTGTAGGTCAGCCATTTTGGAGGCTGATTATAGTGTTACATTCAGCTTTTCTTGTCTGTATAGTTGTTTTTTTTGTGTGTGGTAAACTTTTTCACCACAATACCTGCAAGGTGCAGTGTATATCACATTTGAACCTGTCATTCCATACGATTACTACTACTACTACTAATAATAATAATTTACGTGCACAGTCTGCATTCTTGAAATATTATCCACGTTTAGTAATTCACTCAGTAGGTCCTGAGTGAAGATGTTTGTATTGTTCTGTATGTTGTATCTTTAAGTAGAAACTCTAAAACTGCAGAATAGCCAAGTGTTATTTCGATTAATTAAAAAAAAAAACTTTTTATAAATGCTGCTATAAAATCTTTTTTCATTTTGGCAATTCACATTAACAAACCCACAGTAAACCAAGCCCAACACACACACACACACACACACACACACACACACGTAATGGAGAAATTTTGGCTCTCTCTGTGCATGGTGAAACGTTGTAATGTGATTATTTTGAGTGAAGAAAAAAAAAATCAATTTACATTGAAGCAAAGCTTTGCAGCCTGCCAGCTCTGTGTACGTGTGAGTTCTCTGATGCCCCCTGCTGCCCTCTGTCAGCAGCACTGACCTCAGAGAGAGGTTAGGGACTGAAAGGGATTTATTCGCTTACACTATGGCAGAGATGCGGCAGAATTCAACCAAAACATAGTGTTGCTTTGTGTGTGTGTGTGTGTGTGTGTGTGTGAGACTAAAAATAAACAGTGGAATAATAATTTCTATTTAATGGTTCATTACCTTAGAAAATGAGCCCATTTAAAATCTCTACACACTGACCATTATTTCAAAATGGCAAATCTATAAATATTCATGATAGGCAAATTGTGAATTTCCCATCTTCTCCTGTAATGCCAACCCAGCCCATTACTCCAGTACTCTGGTTATGCTATGCTATTACCTATGGCGTTCCAAGCCTGACATTAAAGATACTTTAAGCCACTGAGCTGTTTGGCTACTGAACTTACATGAGACATTACTGTCATCTCTGGGATGTTGGTGGGTTTCCTCACATTATCTGCTTGCTTCAGGCCCTCCATTTTGACTGGATTAAGGTCAGGAATATGACTTGGCCATTCCAAAACATGAACTTTATTCTTCTTTAACCATTCTTTGGTAGAACGACTTGTGTGCTTAGGGTCGTTGTTTTGCTGCATGAACAACCTTCTCTTGAGATTCAGTTCATGGACAGATGTCCTGACATTATCCTTTAGATTTCTCTGATATGATTCAGAATTCATTGTTCCATCAGTGATGGCAAGCCGTCCTGGCCCAGATGCAGCAAAACAGGTCCAAACCATGATACTAAACCCCACCATGTTTCAGAGATGGGATAAGGTTCTTATGCTGGAATGCAGTGTTTTCCTTTCTCCAAACATAACGCCTTTGTTTTAAACCAAAAAGTTCTATTTTGGTCTCATCCGTCCACAAAACTTTCTTCCAATAGCTTTCTGGCTTGTCCATTTGTCTAACTGGGTTCTCTTTATCTACTTTTAGGACTTTTGTGAAAATCTGATGATGTTTTAGGTCATATTTATGCAGAAATATAAAATATTCTACAGGGTTTACAATCTTAACCACCACTGTATATATAGTGGTGGCAGAAACACGCAAGTTCTTTCGCAAATGTAATAATAATCTGATGAAATTAAAAATACTCAAGTAATATTTCAAGTATGGTGTATATATTTTACTCAAATAGAAGTATAACAGTACATGCTACTTAAAGTAAAAAAGTAAATCAAATAAAACTATTTTATTTAAAAAAATTACTTTTATTTGAAAATAAAGTATTTATTTAAAAAGCATTACTAATTTACTAAGTGTCCATGTCATGGTGATCTCTCATAGAATCATAAATGCCCATAAAGGCATGCCCGCTCTGCAAGAGCACCTTCAAAATCATGAAGCGCGGCTTAAATGTATCTTGAATTGATGAGTTTAATATAGTCTATACTCTATCACAACGGAGACTATTACACCTTAACTTACATTAACCTACAGTTGTTCGAAAACCCAAAACTTATTTTATACTTGTATAAGTGTTGAAAATCTCATGGATTTAAAGTGAAAAGTAAAAGCAACACACTTAGTGGTGAAGTCAGGGCTCAAGCTGCTAATGCTAATTGCTCAGCCTGAAGGCCAAGAGGATTCAATTCCATTTTAGGACCCATGGGGACTTATTTGCACTAAGAATATAGTATTTTAAATGTAAAAATAAAGAAAAACACAATAAACACAGCAGAGATTTTCACTGAGCAAGGGCTATTATGAATCTGAATCAATGAATCACTGTGTACTGAATCGTGATTCGAATTTCGGCTAAAACGAGGTGCGCGGCCGACTCATGCAAGTTTAAGCAAGTGCGCCGAGTACTGAGCAAACGACGAGAACTGAGACAAACTTTTATAGTCAAATTGCTTCAAGTTCTGAGGTGGTCAAGAACCAAGGTATCACTGTGTAACCCTAGTTTAAGATTCTGATATGCGTGAAGTGCCCAATTAGAATTGCCTAGATATCTAAAATAGATAAATAACTAGAGTCATAAAATCTAGAGTAATGAATCTGTTTTGAAAATGTAATGAGTAAAAAGTACAGATATTTCTTTTGAAATGCGGTAAGCAAAAGTAAAAAAGTTACAGAAATAATGAAGTAAACTACAAATACCTCAAAAATACTGTAACCCAGTACTTATAGTTAGTTATTTACCACCTCTGCTTACACTGGATAAGGCTGCACAGCAGAAGGAAGATCTCAGTCTCAGTTTGCACTCGAGCAGGCATATTATGCAATTATCTTTTATTATCTATTGACCCATTCACTTCCCTTACATTGGCCTTCAATGCATAAAACCCTGGATCAGTGACCCGCCAATCAGTGGTCAGCTAATGGTAGTGCTTTAGAGCCCTTAATAAACACATACATACCTTAGGCTCCTCTGCAAATGCAGGAATATTGACCTGTCTCTTTCTGTGCTGTAGTGCCAATACATTTGGCATTAATGCTAAATATGGCCAAGTAGTGAACAACACATCTCACATAAGCCCAACTCACACTAATTTTCCCCCAAGATCTTGTACTGATGATGGGAGATCTGGACCACTGCGCAAAGTCTTCTCCAGCACATCCCAAAGATTCTCAATGGGGTTCAGGTCTGGACTCTGTGGTGGCCAATCCATGTGTGATAATGATGTCTCATGCTCCCTGAACCACTCTTTCACAATTTGACCCTTTTGAAACAGATTAACATCTTTCCCACGACCACAGGATGTGTCTTTCAACATGGTTGTTTAACAAATGAGAAGCTACTCACTGTATCAGTCGGGGTTAAATAACTTGTTGCCAGCTGAAACATAATCACCAATGCAGTCATTATCCGATGAGAGGTTCTTTATTAACTATTTAACTATTTGCTTAGTTAAATCCAGGTGGTGACCTTTTTTTGGCCAGGCAGTGTAAGTCCCAGAGCATATAATGTGTTAGAAAACCAATGGTCCACACTAATAAAAGACTGCGACAGTTTTGCTTTGAAGGACCACAGGATGAGGCAGGAGTCAAGGTAAGTACAATTTAATTCTGTGTAATGTGGCCACAAAAAGCACATTTTTCTATCTGTATAGTCTGCATGCTTGGTCCCTCCACTCTCTCTCTCATTGTGCATGGAGGACAGGTTTACATAGAGGGTCTCATCATATGCAGGTGCAACCAATTCCTTTCCCGCTCCCTGTTCATACTCATCTCTCTCCACTCTCTCCACGTCCTCTGCCACCTCAAAGACCTTCTCAGGAATCTATCATTATAATTTTGAATTGTTGGCTTATCACTTTGGATCAGTGCAGTTCAGACTTTATTATTCGTTCTCGCAGCACCTCTTCCACTGTGTATGACCATTCACATGATGGATCCGTAGTTTGTGCCATTTTTGCATTTTACTAGGCTCCACTTATTTGACTTTAATATATTATTTCCCCACACACCTTTTGTTAATTTAAGCAAAAAACTAATTTCAGTTCAGTTTTTGTTCAATTTATTCATGCAGCATTTTTACAACAACTAATCTCAAATAAGCTTTAGAAAATCCAAGTCTAGACCCCAAATGAGCAAGCCAGAGTTAACAGTGGCAAAGGAAACACACCCTAAGCCCATTTAAGAAGAAACACTAAGAGGAGCCCAATTCAAATGGGGAGACCAGACAGCAAAATTAATTAATAAACAGTTGATAGTATAAACAAAGTCACTTAAAGCTGCAATTGTGTACAGGTATGTGCCATTTAATGTTTTGTAAAACAAGAATTTGACCAACATGGACATTGACCGAACATTACCCTAGACACATAGTATTTTTATACTGCTAATGGTATTTTCACAAGAAAACTGCGTGCAAACATACATAAATGTGTCAGAGCATAAATCTGTGAGAGCAAATATGCAGTGTGCCAGTGGCATAATTCATTTATGGAAATACACTTATGTACTGTTATGACCATGACTAAGTGTGTGCTGGTACATTGGATCAGACACAGCAGTGCTGCTGGAGTTTACTCACTTGTTAACTCACTGTGCACTTTATTAGAGAGATTCACTTTATAGCTCCACCTTGTAGATGTAAAGTCAGAGACCATACCTCATCTGCTGTTGCACAGTTTGTTTTTGTTTAGTCATCCTCTAATCATCAGTGCTCGCAATTCTGGTGGCTGGACATATTTGGCTGGACTACATTCAGTCCAGCACTGACACTAAGGTGGATTAAAACTCCAGCAGCACTACTGTGTCTGATCCACTCATACCAGCACAACACGCACTAACACTGTCACTAACAGTGTCACTATAGTGCTGAGAACGAGCCACCAACCAAATAGTACCTGATTTGTGCTATTCCTGTGGGGGTCTAAAGGGTACTAATAAACTATATAGAGAAACAGATGGACTAGAGTCTGTAATTGTAGAACTACAAAGTACAGCGACCACTGAAACTTGAAATAAAGAATAAGCAGAATATAAACTGAAAAATATAGCATGCCTAAGACTGTTGTACAGTACTGTATATACAGTATACTTTATTATATAGAATACTATACGTTTACGTTTTACGTTTATTCATTTATTTAACGCTGCTATCAGCATCAGTGGCCATGTTCAGCGACACACACACAAGGTTACATCCATACACAAGGTTATCTCAAGATAAGTCACTCATACACTCAAGTCAATGCCAATTTAGTGTAGTCAATTAACCTAACATGCATATCTTTGGACTGTAGGAGGAAACCGGAGTACTCGGAGTAAACCCACACGGACACGGGGAGGACATGCAGACTCCACACAGAAAGGACCCAGGCCACTCCACCCCGGGATTGAAGCCAGAGCCACCGTGCCACCCCATACTGTAGTATACTACAGCAACCCTGCCTGCTTCTACTCTATTAAATCTAAAACAAACTGAACATTTCCAGTCAATTTCCTTAGTTTCTCACACATCTAAACAGCTTAAATGCCCTTATACCTATACATTACTGTACAAATTAACATTTATCTTCACATATATCCCAGCTAACCCAGTAGGGACTGAGAGGGTTAAAAGGTCTTGCTTAAAGACCAACTGTGGCAGCTTGTGGAGCCCAGATTTCAACCCTCAATCTTTTGATCAGTAACCCAAAGCCCAAAGACCACTGAGACACTGTCTGTCCTACATGACTGTTGCTATTGTAAGGACACACACTTTTTTGTTGATTAGAGTTATCATGAAGCACAATGAGAGAAACCATGTTTATACAGTTGTGGACTGCCTGCCTGCCTGCACCTGCTATATGTGTATGTGCGTGGGTGGCAGGTGATGTTTTTGGTGTAAATGTTATAATGCTGCTTTTCATATCTCAGCATAATGTAATCTTTATTCTACTTCAGATTCCCTTACTCTTTCGGGTTAAGTCCCAGCTTCAATTGAACATATTTAGAAAATAGTAGCAACCAGCTGGACTAAGTGTGCGTGCATGTGTGGAGCTTCCAATTAAAGTGACATTTGAGAAGATGCCATAGGGACACAAGTGTCACAGCTTCTCCATTCCTTTGGTAACCCCTTATCCTTACTCTCCCTCTCTTCTCTTCCTTCTAGAGACTTTCATTACTGTATTTAAAAGCTAGAGAGATCAGATCATCAAGCTCTCTGTTATCCTCTTATCTCCAAACCCTCTTACTCTCTTCAAATGCACTTCACACACTTCACCTAAGGCCTTGAAAGATGGACACACACACACACACACACACACACACACACACACACACACACACACACACACACACACACACACACAGAGCAGAAGAAAGATCATAAGAAATCATGCACAATGAGAGGCAGAGCGGTATTATTAAATTGGCCTGATATTAAATCTTCCTGTAATAGGAAAATGTGTAGTTATCTATTGTGAATGTATGTACACATAAGCTATATGATACACCGCCTCATCAGAGGCTCCGGAGATTGAGCACTCCTAAGAGTGGGTCATTGGTTTCACATGATGCAAACTGTTAAACCACTTTCTAAGTGCCAGTAGCTTAAATAGCATATCATAAAGTCAATATTTTACCCCTGTATGAAGTGTAAACCATACATTTCTGGATTCTCCATAGACAATCAGTGGCAGTAGAATGGGTTGTACTGAATATCCAACTAACTTTCTATATGCCGCATTTATAGGGTTCGACTTCCAACAAGTCAGTTCATCCACTTTCTGCCCTGCTGTTCTTAAACAAAATCCACAGACAATTGGTTGGCTTGCACAGAACATTTACACGTTGAAAATGTACAGTGGTTATCTAGTTGTCTAGTAGTAGTAGACTATGGATCAGAAGGTCCATCCCACCTCTGCCAATCTGCCACTGATGGGTCCCTGAGCAAGGCCCTTAACCCACAATTGCTTGTATTGTAAGACTGTATCAACTGTAAGTCACTCTGGATAAGGGCACCTAAAAGACAGAAATGTAAATGTGAAATGCACTGGGTGAGACTGACCTCACAGTCATGTAAGAAAAATCAAGTAGAAAGCCCTTTTAGAAGAGAGTCTGTTGCAACAGCAAATGTGAGGGGCAAAGTCCATACTAATACCCCCCTTTTGGTGGGGATTTTTGGAGTGTTTTGGGTGTCCACAAACTTATGTCTATGTAGTGCATGTAGTAATGTCAGCACATGAGCCACCCAGAGTAAATGGTTTTTCAGTATGTTCACCTCACTTCATTTTATGATAAAACATAAACCTAATTCACATTCTGCTTGTTGCACTGCCACTTCTCCAAAAAGACACATGCCTCAAATAATGTTATAAGCTGTGTCCCAATTCAGTGGCTGCATCCTTTGAAGAAGGCGTGTCCTTCGAAGGCTGTATAGACTGCAGCAAAGGCCAAACCAAAATGAGACGGTCTGCTCTATGACAGATGTCTTGTTTGCGTCACCAGCATGGAATGAACCTCGGGACATGTTCAGTGGTAAACATTTCTAACCTGCTTCATTCCCATGGAAAAGAAGAGCACATTTCTCAGCCACATATGAAGGAGGCTTTGAAATGGGACAGCCTAGTCGTGCCGCTGTGACACATTCGGTCTTCAATTGCAGCCTCCAAAGGATGCAGCCCCTGAATTGGGACGCATAGTAAGCTGATACACTAACTGCTATAAAACAGTGTGAAGTATAGTGTGACGAGCAGCTGACAAACTGTTACATTTATTTCAGTTTAAGAACACTGGAACATATCTATCTGCAATAGAGATTCATCCATCCATCCATTCATTCATTCATTCATCCATCTATCCGTTGATCGTTACAGTTACAGGGCATGCCCAATAGAATTCTGTAGTTTCACAAGCAGATTGGGCAAGACTTAAAAAAACAAGAAAACAAACAAAAAGGAATAGCAGATGACAAAACAATTGTATCTTTTTACGTCAGACCTTTTTAGTAAAATAGACGTAAAAAGATACAATTGTTAAGTGGGACTGTGGCAGCCTAGCGGTTAAGGTATTGGACTATGGACCAAAAGATTCAGGGTTCAAATCCCACCTCTGCCAAGTTGCCACTGTTGGGTCCTTGAGCAAGGCCCTTAACCCACGATTGCTTGGATTGTAATCAATTGTAAGTCACTCTGGATAAGGGCGTCTGCTAAATGCTGTAAATGTTTTGTTGCCCGCTATTCCTTTTTGGTTGTTTTCTTGTTTTTTTTAAGTCTTGCCCAATTGCAGTTTCTTAACAGTCTCTGTCTGCATGCATGACCCCTTCACTGAGACAAAAGGGGCCATCAAGTCCCTCTACACACTTTGTGATCACCAACCACTATTTTTCAGTGGTGAACGTGTACATGGAAAATGAACTTGCATGGAGGAACACTGGCATGTCAATTGATCACATTGACCTCCCTCAAATAATTATTGGTGTGTGTGTGTGTGTGTGTGTGTAGCACCTAGCTAAACCAGACTTACTGCCAATCCTTGGACTCTCCGGTCTCTGTAGTGGTGAGCTAGCATATTAAAAGGCTGCGCTACCTGAGCTCCTGGCTTTTTACTGATAACAAGGTGCTTGTCTTGCTTCACTGAAAGGCAAGACTTATTGTGACACAACCACCATTTAAACACTATAACTATCCCTACCACTGATAAGATCTCTGACCTTACTTGCTGCAGCACTGTCCAGGGTCAACTCTGTCAATTCCTTCACCTCTATGCAGTACGAGTGCGAGGACCATGAGGATTTAATACCAAAATGATTAAAGAGCTCAGATGGATGAAAGTACACTCTTCCAACCTCCATAAGCAAAATCATACATCTGCAATAGTCTGATGTATTACGGAATAACAATGCACATGGTTACAATGCTGTGTTCATGTTCCATATAATTTACAGAGCAGCTTGGCTAACCTGCGCACAGAGGACACTTGAAAATTGCCACTTGGAGATAAGTCTACATTCCTTAGCTCCACCCAGACTCTTTTGGATACCGTGGGTAGGCTTTCACACTGAGACACATTAACCCCCGTGTCTCATTATCCTCATGGACATATCTTTGAAATTTGGGAGGAATACCGAGAGAAAACCCCCAGAGACATTAGGAGAACATGCAAACTCCACACAGGAAGAATCCAGACCAGGAATCAAACCAATGATCTCTGAAGCTGTGAGGCTTGAACAGTGCTAACCACTTGCACCACTGTGCCACAAAGGTGTCTTTACCTACTGATTCCAAATACTGACTGAGATGGATATCACTTAGCTTTATCCTGCACATTCACAGTCCCCCCTCTGATTGGCTGTTGTAATTACACCAAAGATCCACAGGGAGAATCAGGAAGGTCAGTCTCTACCTTGGGCAATTTAGCTATAATAGATACTTACCTTCAGATTCAAGGCGCATATCGGAAGTGACATTACTGAAACAAATAATTTAGTATGTGCGTGGTGTGGAGGGAGGGGCATATATTGACATTGTGTATACATTTGGCAAGTCCTCGTGAAGAGAAAGGCTTTTATTAAATGACAATGCAATTGTTCCGTGTTATATGATTAACTTTGTTCCTCGGTCTGGTCAGCTGCTTGGTTACCTGGCCCATATTAATCGCCAACAAATAGTTACGTTTAAGTACTGAAACCACAAAAGGGGAAATAAATTGCTTAAATAGCAACCGTCCATTGCCCAAATTATGAATAAATGACTATAGCATTATAAGGATTTTAATAATACAGTACACTCAAAGCCTTGGTCAAGTCAGTATCCCCTATGATCAGAAACTAATTATAAAAGTATTTCTGTTTTTGTCCTACTGTGCTGTTAATACATTGCACTGGTTGATCCTTGGAGAGGTTAAACATTTGAAATGAAAACGACTGAGAAATGAAACTGCATCTGGGAGAAACACAGCAACTACAAGTCAGAGTATTCTGCTCTTACTGTTTGTATGTTGGTGTTTATTTTTGTGTAATATAATGTATATGCAATATGCATGATCAATCATTAGTGACTGTTTATGTCCTCATTTTTTTAGTTGCTTTTTTTGGAAAAACCATCAGAGCCAAAAGATTTGCTTTAGGTTACTGAGGTTAATTTTCGGGTTAGGTGTAGCATTAATTAGCTACAGTAATCATTATGTCAGTGGACAGACCTCACATGAATAGCGAGACAAACGTGTGTGTGTGTGTGTGTGTGTGTGTGTGTGTTTACTGCAGTAATCATAAGAAAAATGATGCAAGTATTAGAGCAAGAGATACCTGCTGTCTCAGCTGAGGATGTTTTATTTTACACCTCTCTAGGTAATTGAAATTCTAAGAGGAACAAATACCTTTATACCAAGGCCACTCCTTTCCTTGTCAAAGACCCACATGAACCAACCGACAAAGTGATTAATTAAAAAATGGCCACATCATGAGCGGGGGATGAGACGAGATGTGATGAGTCACCAGAGAAGCTTTGATCAGCATCGATCTCCTGCAGTCTGAGTCTTTTTAAAACATCTGACGTTAAGTCAAGGAAATGTCGGTGAGTCAGTGTGTAATAGCACCGGAAGAGTTTCTGTCTGAGACTCACATATAGAGTTTGACTTTCTGTTATTGTGGGGACTTTCCATTAACAGAATTTTACAGTAGTTAATTAATACTACTCCTACACCTACTTAACCCTAACCTTAACCTTTATAACCTAAAACAAATCTTTTGGTTCTTTTGGCTTTAAGTTCCAGTTCAATGTTTTCCATATGAGAACTAGCAAAATGCCCCAGCAAGGTACAAAATAAAGATCCATCAAATGTTCCCACAATTATGTATAAACTTGAACCCCCACATACAACTTTCCAATATTACGTTAATATATTGATTATTGTAGCTTATTAATCTAGGGTTTGATCCTGGCCTCAGACTCCCCGTGTGTGGAGTTTGCATGTCTCTGGGTGTCCTCTGGGTATTTTGGTTTCCTCCTACATTCCAGACATGCTAATAGAAACTAATAAACATTTCACAATGTGTTAGATTAATTGGTTGCTCTAAATTAGCCCAGTCAGATTGTGTCTGACTAGTGTACCCCAACCTCAGCAGCATAAAACAGAACTTTTTACTTTTTGCTTTTTCAAACAAAAGTTGTAGTTTTTGTAAGCAAACATCTAAAGTTGTGGGGACCAGAAAAATGTTAAAAGTTCTTGTACTTCTGGGGACATATAGTCACCACAAGTACACTCATTGACAAATAAAATAACGCAGATAGAAATGTGGAATTGATGCAAAACTCGGCATGCAGTTACGTCTCGGGAAGATATGTAAATGATTACAGGTGTGGTCTGATTAGACACTTGGTCTTTCCCTAAGAGGGCGTAAAAATGCTTCCCCCACTGCTTTATAAAAAGGCTCTCAGAGACTACTTTTGGGAAGTGTACTTCTTGGTGAGAGATCATTGACTGCTAAACATGGTTTTATGATGCACTTTTTTTTATGATGGCTTTTTGCCCATTTAACAGACTTTGAGAGGGGGTGTATCATTGTAATGAGAAAAGCAGGATGGTTGTTTCAATGAATTGCCCTCTATCTAAGCCGCTCTGTCCTAGCTGTTAGGAGGTGTTGGGAGCAGTGGTTCTGTGAGGGCACACACACATGGTGAACAGGCTCTGGACAGCCCAGACAGATCACCAGTAGAGAGGATCATTTGATTCTCCGACAAGCAAGAGCAGCTCCCATAAGTTTCATTTCCCAGCATCCAGACACAGGTGGCACCTTCACTACACACTCCTGTCTCTGACCGGACCATTCTGAGATGCTTAGCAGAAGGAAATTTGTTGTCATGGTGCCCATTACATGTCCTGCCACTGACAGCCAGCCACTGTCACCTTCATTTGCAGTGGTATCGTGAACAAGAAACCTGGACTATTATGGACTGGAACCATATCGTCTTTAGTGACAAATCCAGGTTATGTTTGGGATCTGACGATGGTCAGGTTTCAGTGTGGAGGCCTCGTGGTGAGTGCTTCACCACCTCACCCTCCTCCTGTTGGCTGGGGTCAAAGTGCCCCCAACAACTTTCCTGCTTAAACTCAGGATCCTAGAGTGACTCTGTGTATCGGACTTAATGCCGATGTGCATATTTTACATTTTATTTGAACTATGACTCCATGACTTATTAGTTTAGCTAAATTAGTTTCATTTATCTACGCCGCCCAAGGAGGTTGGGTCCCTTTTCGAGTCATGGTCCTCCTAAGGTTTATTCCTTATAACACTTAGGGAGTTTTTCCTTGTCACTGTCGCCCTAGGCTTGCTCAATTTGGGATTGGATGTAGATATTAGGAGATAATCTAAAATTGTAAAGCTGCTTTGAGACAATGCTCCATTGTAAAAAGCACTATATAAGTAAATCTGACTTGACTTGACTTGCTTCAATACTGCCAAAAGACACTGTACAGAACCTGCTTGCCTCCAGTGGCCAACTGTAACCAGGCATCTTGTAACCAGGCAAGAGGTGGCCTAACAGGCTAACTAGAGTTTCATTTCAATTGTAAAGTTTTCCCCAATAAACGTGTCCTTTCACTCTAAAATTCTACATCTTCATAAGCATAGGTTTTCAGGTCTTTCCACTATCCTAATGATCACTGTAGCTTGTTAATGCTATGCCTACACCTTACCATAACCCTAACCTCAATAATATAAAGCAAAACTTTTGTTTTTTTTTTATTTTTCACACTTGCTTGTAAGGAATCATGTCACCACAAGTTAAAAAATATTCTATGTTCCTATACGTCTGGGGACATATGGTCACAAGTATAACTATACACACATACTGTATGTTTGGGGACTTCCCATTAGCATAATGATTACTCTGACTTATTAATACTGCACCTACACCTGATCCTAGGTAGTGATGGTTCTAGACCAGTGGAAGTGTGGGGGCAGTGGCAATGTAAGAGTTCTACCTAAATATGCATTGTCACCTTGTGTTCGCAAGAGTGAGGTAACTTCTCATTTAAGGGGCTGTAGGGTGAGCAAGCTTGTGTCTCTCACCCCACCCCCCAGAACTGCCACTGACCCTAGACCAAAATTATTCGAATGTATAACATCCTTCCAAATAAAACAAATACCTAGTTGCACATCATGTCTCACTATCTTTGTGGGGACTGTCCCTTGACATAATGATTACTGTAGCTAATTAATGCTAGACCTAGACCTACCCCCTAACCCTAATCTTAACCTCAGTAACCTAAAGCAAATCTTTTTGACTCTTTTGGTTTTTCAAAAGAAAGTTGCGGTTTCTGTTAAAAAACAACAACAAACAAACAAACAAAAAAAAAACAAGTTAAACTCGTGGGGACCAGCAAAAGGTCCCCACAATGTCAAAAATGTCCGATCTTTCTATCCTTGTGGGGACATTTGGTCCCTAGAGTGTAACAAACATGGGCACACACTCACGCATTCACTGTCTGTCTGAGAATCAAGCAAAGAGACAAAAGAGCGAGGGAGGGCGATAGAGGCTAAGGATGCGTGACGTCATTATATACTCGGCTAATACACGGCTCGCCCCATGCCGGGACATACACACGCACACACGCGCACATACACAGACAGACTGACACGCTGTCATTTCAGTGTGAGGGCGTCCCTGTCTGGTGAGGTGGCTGATCGGTCTGTGGCGCGTGCTGATGTCAGCTCTGCCCATGACCCTGCCTTTTGTTTGTTTTATTGGTTCAGATTGTGCGCATTCTGGAGTCTGCCCCTCGCTCCAGATCCCAAAATGAGCGGGAGGGTGGCACGTCGCGGTGTGAGGTTACTGCGCTCTCGACGTTGAGCCTTTCTCATCGCTGCAGCTGAAGATGTTCGGGCTGTGAGATTTCCACCGGCATCAAGTTCCGACAATTCCTGGAGTTTGTGAGCTGAGGACCTTCATCAAAAGCGACCCGCCTTGACTTCTCCGAGACGTAAGCAATCAGGCATAACGGCAAGTGGCACGGTGCTTTATGCGGACCATGGGAGGCGGAAGGGTGTCACGGGGACGATCGTTGCGGATTCGTGCGTGCATGCTTGGTGGGAAATAAAGCCGCGCCAGGAACGAGAGCGAAAACCACGCGGCATAACCGAGGTTACACCCGCGTGTTGCTAGCAGCATCTGCAGAGAAGTGCACCGGATGCGACGGAGAGATCTGTTTGTTTTGCCTTGATGAGTAAATACATGGAGGTGCGACCGTGCGGATGCCCCGTTTTAGCGCGTGGAAGGGTCACTGCGAGAAAGCCCTTCTGACTGCGAGGACTCACTCCATCCGAGGAGAAAGGTCACTCCAAGTGAACGCATGATCATGCATGGCTACCGTTTTGTCACGAGCCTTTTCGTTCCAGCGCAGGGAAGCGGCGCACCCCGGACTCAGCGCGGAGCCCAAAGCACACTGAACATGTTCAGTTAGGGCTTACAGACACAGACATTCCTATATACATACGCACAATCACGCACAGACGCAGAGGCTCGAGGGAACGATGGAATTATCCGAGGTCCGGTGTTCGAGCGCGAGCGAGGAGCTCTACACGATCAACAAAACCCCCACGAACAATAGCAGCGGGAGACCAAAGAGGTTACTGTGGCAGAACGCAGTGCGCCACATCACTGAGCAGCGGTTCATCCACGAGCACAGCAGCCCCAAGGCCGACGATCCAGCGGATCAAGACCTGCGTAAACAGTCCGCCGGTAGGACCTCGGTCAGCGAGCGGCACAACAACTGCGGCACGAAAGTGTTCCCGGAGCGCTCGAGCAGCGACCTGGGCTTTCTGCAGCTCGACTGCGCGCCCAGCAACTCGGACTTCTTTGTGAGTTGGGGCTGCGCGTACCGCGGCGTGATCTTCCCCACGCTGCGCTACGCGTTCAAGTCGCGCGAGCTCGAGCGGCTGTACCAACGCTATTTCCTAGGCCAGCGGCGCAAGTCCGTGGGCGTCATGAACTTGCTGGACGTGGTGACCAAACTGACATTGCTCGTGCTGCACCTGACCCTGGGCGCCACGCCCGTGGACCCTATCAAGGGCGCGCTGCTGGGCTTCTTCGCCGGTGTGGAAGTGGTGATCTGCGCGCTAGTCGTGGTGCGCAAGGACACCAGCTCTCACGGCTACCTGCAGTACAGCGGCGCTATAACCTGGGCGGCTATGGCCACGCAGATCCTGGCCACGGGTCTCGGCTACGGGCTGCTGGGCGATGGCGTGGGATACGTGCTCTTCACTCTCTTTGCCACCTACAGCATGCTGCCACTGCCGCTCACCTGGGCCATCCTGGCAGGACTGCTGACCTCCGCACTACACATCACACTGCAGCTCCTAGCGACCCCTCATCCACTAGCAACCAATCAGGTAAGAGAATGATTCTATCATTAGCACTCAAGTGAAAAAAGGAGTGTACTCTAATTTTAGTTCAAATTTACGCCAAGGTTTCACTTTGTTTATTCTGTTCTTTTTTTACTCGTTTAATACTAATCGGAACGAGACAGTTTCCAAATCACTGGATTTGGCAATTAATAGGCGTTCTACAGAAGTGTTAGCAGTTTTACTTATGATGATGGCTTTTGCCATTTTAGAAAAGTCAGCAGTGGCGGTTCTGGGGGTGCAGGGGGCGGTGCTCAGCGCTCCTGTGACAACAAGCTTCCCAGGCCCCCTCCATGAGCCCCCAAATGAGTACAGAGTTACCTCTCTCGTCGAACACACAGTGACAATGCACATTTAGGTAAAAAGTAATTGGTCAATCTTACATGGCCACTGGCCCGAGCCTACCCAGACTTCAAATGGTCCAGAACCCCCACTGAAAGTCAGCTGTCAAACCTTGAGTCTGCCGCTGGATCCCTGCGCGCACACATGTCGCTGTCCACGTGCTGAAAACTCTTCTGGAAACGGTGCTCCGAACATCATCTTAGATATCATCGTCGTCACATGTAAACGTGCTAGATACTTTTATTTTGTTTTATAGGCAGAGTTATTAGTAAATGGTAACTAGTAGATGATAACAACTATCTTAAAAGCAGCACGTACATAAAAAGGTACATAAAAATAGACTAATTATAGCATTACAGCACGGGCTGAATCCGAGTAGCCTAATTGTCATTCGGTGCTTATTGAAAAGTTGTTGCCATTATTTGGTTCACTTGTAGAAGACGCTGTAATAAGATGCTGGGTTCAGTTCGTTTCATTACTGCTTTAATTATTTTCCTCAACGCAAACATTCCAAGTAATCCCAAAGAGACCTAATTATTTACAAGATTATTCTCTCAGCTTCTACAACTGAAGTGATGAAGTTGCACAAATAATTTATGTACACTCCAAGCTTAGTGCTGATGTAAAGGTAGAAGCTGAAATGTGCACAAAAGAACAGCACACATGAAGACTATACAGTTAGAAAAAGAGGTTTCTTAGACAACTTTAAAAATATATAGGGAAACAAGTTATGAGGAAGTGTTTAGGCACTGACATGTTGGACCATTGTTATTTAAATGCAGTGTTTGGTACAGGGAGTGGTGGATGTATGCAGTGCTTTATGGGGCAGTGTTGGATTACTGAAGAGTGTTGTTGGAGTGGTGTTGGATTAATGCAGTGCTTGGTTTTGGATTGGGAAAGTGTTGGAATACATCAGTATTTGATAGTGGCATTGGTGGATTACGGTGAATTTGGGTAGTGCCGGTGTTGGATTATCGTGGATTTTATTAGTGGCAGTGTTGGATTACAGTGGTTTTGGGTAGTTGCACTGTTGGATTATGGTTAATTTTGGTAGTTGGGGTGTTGGACTGAGGCCGTGTTAGAATAATGCAGTGTTTGTTTGGACTAATGTTGGATTAATGTAGAGCTTGGTGGAGACTGTACAATCAATGCAGTGATTTGTTGGGGAAGTGATGTGTTACTGCATTGTCTGGTTAAGGCAGCATCTGTTTGGTAGTGGATGTGTTAGATTAAAGCGGTGCTTGTTTGGGCTAGTATTTCAATAATGCAGCATTTGGGTGAATCAGTATTGAAGTGCTGCAGTTTTCGTTAGGGTCAGTGAGGAATAAATTGCGTTTGGCTGAATGGAAATTAGATCGATGTGTCGTGTGACTGACTGTGATTGTGATGTTTTGTTGAGTCTGTCTTGTTTTGATTCAGGGTTTGGGATGGTACTGGATTAAATGCACAGTATGGTAGTGACAGTGTTGGATAATAATCTGTGGCTTAGTATTGACCTAGTATCTCATTAAAGCAGTTTTGTCTAAATCAGTATTGAACTGCTGCAGGATGTGGTTGGGGCAATGAGAAATTAGTGTTTGACTGAATGGGAATCAGATTGATGCAGTTTTTGGGGGGTAGTGTTGGATTGAAGAATTGTTTGGATAACTGCAGTGTTTGTTGGACCAGTGATCTTTTGATTTAGGGTTTGGGCTAGTGTTGGTTAATTGTGGACGTTGGTAGATAGAGTGTTGATTTGCTGCAGTGCCTGTTGGGGTAGTATAGGATGACTGCAGTGTTTTGTTGGGGTAGTATATGATTACTGCAGTGATGGGGGGGTGGGGGGTGTTGGTGTAGGATTACTGCCCTGTTTTGCTGCACCAGTATTATTTTGATGCATTGTTTGGGCTAGAGTTGGATTGATGTGTTGTCTGGTAGGAGCAGTCTTGGATCAAGTTTCTGTTTAAGGCTGTGTTTATGCTAGTTTAATTGTTTCAAAAGAACTAAAACTGATGTGAAATTCTGTGTAAATAACAAGCACCAGAGCAAGAAGCACTTATTTTGAGAATTTCCTCCTTAACGGAGTTCAGTAAATTCCTGAGTCATCTGCTACATTGTCTATGGTCCATCTGTTCCATAGACCTTGCTTTATGCAGCTCATATTTCAGGAGGTTATAAAAACTTTTCAACCCTGTTTTTAATCATTTTCTGTATGTTATCTTTGATTCTTTTGAATCTGTAATAAAGAGACAGCATGGGACAACATGGTATTTCGCCACCTTGACACAAGGCCAGATTGTCTTAGTTCCTCACTGGTGTTGGAATGATTAGAGAATACACAAATGAAATGAACCAATAGTGTGTTATAGCTGACTTACTGTCAGCTCAAAAACGTTTAAAACAACTAGAGTCATGAAGCTGTTTGTAAGAGGACATTCATTTTCTACACACAGTGAGACATTTCTCCAAGGATAACGGTTGGAGATTTATGGGAGAGCATGTTGGTGTCACCAGAAACTCCCAATTCTACAGTTTGATAACAACATTCCAAAGATCTACACAGTAGAAAGCCTCTTCTTTCATCAAACTAGACTTCACTGGAACGTTTACTGAATCAGAAAGACAGTGTTTCTTATATTTTCTTTGACTTTCATTGCAGATAGTATGAACCCTAGATAGTTCATGTTTTTTCTGGGTCAACTTCATGTGATTTGTTAATAAACTTCCATTCCTGTATTTCAGGCCTGTAACACATTCCAAAAAAAGTTGAAACAAGGGTATTTTATGGCTAATAATGATGTGATTTCAAACAGGTGTTGTAAACAGGTGATTATAATCATAATTGTGTACAAATGCAGCATTCAGGAAAGGCTGAGTATTTGAGGAGTAAAGATGGGCAGAGGATCTCCAGTTCATCAACAAATGTGTGAAAAAAATTTATGAAATATTTAAAAACAATATTCCTCAAATAAATGCTGGAAGAGATTTACATATTTCAGTCCTAACGTTTTCTGTTTTGGCTTGTGTTGCATTGTCTTGAAAAATGCATGGACGTCTCTGTGAATGATGTCATCTTGAAGGCAGCTTATGTTGCTCTAAAATCTCAGTGTACTTTTCTGCATTAACACTGAAATCTCAGAAGTGTAAATGACCTTTGACAAGGGCACTGACCCAACACCATACCATGACAGAGCCTGACATTTGGACTTGCAGCTGATAATAGTCTGGATGGTCCTTTTCGTCTTTGGTCCAGAGAAGACAGCATCCATTTCTTTCAAAAACCACAATCCACATTTCCACTGTGTGATGGTCTATCCTAGGCGCCACCAAGTCCAGAAAAGTCAGCGCCGCTTCTGAACATGGTTAACATAAGGCTTCTTTTTTGCAAAGTAATTATTTAAAGACATTTGTCAATATAACTCCATATTGTAGTGCTTGATAAAGGTTTGATAAAGTAATCCCTTGCCCATGTGGTTCTATCAGATATTTATAAATGATGGTTCTTGATGCAGTGCTGTCTGAGGGATCAGAGATCACAGGGCTTCTGTTTAGGCTTATGCACTTGCCCTTTATGCAAAGAAATTCCTCCAGATTCCTTGAATAGTTTAATGATATTATGCAAATCGTTTCCAATGTTTGACGAAAATTGGTTTTAAAAATTTCAATAATATTCTTACACATCTGGTGACAAACTGGAGATCATCTGCAAATCTTTGAAAGACTCGGCTGCTTTTGTACCAAATCATGACCACCTGTTATTTTCACCTGTTTGAAATCAAATCATTATTTAGTTTTTTTTACTTCATTACTAGACCTAAATTGCCCCATACCAACTTTTTTTGGAGTGTGTTGCAGGTGCAGATCTGAAAATTTGGAATGGATGTTTATTAACAATGATTTGATAACAATGATCAAATGAAAAAACATGAAATATCTTGGGTTCCTACCGTCTGCGATGGAATACAACTCAAAGTAAATGTAAGGAGCGCTGAGTTTCTTTATTTGCATACAGTCCCAACTTTTTCTGATCTGGGGTTGTACCAGACTTATTCTCTTTCATTGCTATTTATTCTTTTAAACTTGATTTTAAATAAGTTTAAGGTGTGTTTTGTGACATGATTTGTGGCATGTCTGTTCTATCTGTGGTTCTAATTGTGTGTGTCAGTATGTGCGCACACGCACACGCATGCAGTCATGATACCATAAAAATAGCATGCGTGGGAAGATGATATGGAAAAGGTTTCTCTGACTCACACGCTTGCCTGCTGCCTGCATGCCTTCCTTTTTTTTTTCCTTTTCTGAACTCCTTCACTTTTACTTTCTTTCACCCTTTTCTTGACCTTTTTCCTACATGGCCCTTTTGGGTCATTTGGATTTTCAAATGAAAGTTGCAGTTTTTGAAAAAAGAAACAAACAAACAAACAAAAAATCCTCAGGAGGACCACAAGACAAAAATGCCAGATCTTTCTATCCGTTTAGGAACATTTTGTCCTCACAATGGTATAGAAATTTGACACCCTAGACACGCATCCTCAGTGCACAATATTTTACTATTCAGTGAGGTATTGCTGCATTGTGTGAGGTGTATTTGTATTTCAATAGTGCACTTGTATGCTTTCTATTTACCATGTGAGATATGATTTTATAGTTTATCTTCTTAGCTTTTCCAAGAATGCACTGTTACTGCTGGTCTAGCCAGTAAATTGTCTTGAGATTTGAGCCTGAATAGCTGAAATTGTACCAAATACATATAAACTTTGACAAAAATCACTCTCCTATAAAATCTTTACAAAAGCAGCACTGCACCCACAGTTATAGTGAAAATAACTCTGCTGGGGATTGAAATGCAGTTAAATGTGGATGCTGAGGCTCCAAGCAGTTACACATTTGACCAGGATTAGATTAGTTCATTCAATTAATTTGTTCCACAATCGCATTGCAATAAAGTATAACGTCAGCATCGGCCAAAGCATTGAGTAGGGCTTTCAGTACATAGCATACTTAAGTTTATCCATGAATTTCATGCCTGTTATTAAAGTGTTGCAGTTTAAATGTGGAAGGCTGTTAGTGAGCATAGTATGGTGCACGATCAGTCCTCACAGCTTGTGCTGTCACTGCTGTATGCATCCATTAGGGTTACAGTTCAGGGACTTTACAGTTCAGCTTTACCACCTGCGAAAATAAAGTTATTCACCTACAACAAAAGACATTTACATTTACAGCATTTAACAGACGCCCTTATCCAGAGCGACTTACAATTGGTACAGTCTTACAATCCTAGCAATTGTGGGTTAAGGGTCTTGCTCAAGGACCCAACAGTGGCAGCTTGGCAGACGTGGGATTTGAACCCTGGACCTTCTGGTCCATAGTCCAGTACCTTAACTGCTAGGCTACCACAGTCCCAAAGACTGCACCTTTGATGCAAAAGAGTTCAGTATACAGTATTACAAACTAAAGGATTGCAAACATGTGAACGGGGATCAACAGTATTTTATTTATTGCTATCTTTTGTTTTATGATTGTGCTAGTCTGTAATGTCTTATAGTTTAATCTGAAACCTATTAAAATAAAAGACATGTGCCTGATCACTCACTGTTTTAATTAAAGTATGCGAAGGGAGGCTAGCGATGAGAACAGATGCACAGGGCTAAACCAGGTCCTGGCATAGCATGACAGAAAGTAGCCATAAAATATAGCAAACACATTCATAAATGACTGAGACTGGGTTTTTCTTCAACATACAATTATGAGGCGATGGTCTCTGTCATCGCCTCCAGCTCTCGACAAATCTCTGATGGATGTCTTCATGGAAAACACAATTTTCTAACAAGCACTTGGTGGATGTCTGTCCTTTGTAACTGTAATTGTGGCATTACACCAATGTGATGGCTCAGTATACTTATCAGAAGAGTGCAGCAGAAAAGGCATTGCAAAAAAAGCTTTATAGGCATGACAAAAAAAAAGAGTAAGAAAAGTGCTGGAAAAAGTGCTGAAAAACAGAGCCTCTGTTTTTATTCCTCCCTAGACATACATACATAGATGCCACATTGTCCACTTCAAACCAGTTGCTGTGATTTGTCAGTGCGTCTGTATGTTGGTCTGGGCGACTGGATAAAAGTCAAGTCAAGTCAAGTCAAGTCAGATTTATTTATATAGCTCTTTTTACAATGGAGCATTGTCTCAAAGCAACTTTACAAGTTTAGATTATCTCCTAATAACTACGTCCAATCCCAAATTGAGCAAGGATAAAAAGCACCAGAGAGTTTAGATTTCTCAAATGAGTCATTTTCAAAGAGTAACCTTTATATCCAAGGGTTAGGATCTACATGGAGCACAAAAAAGTTTTGTTGTCAGTTACAAATCACTACTAGAGGCTGAGACACGTGTACCAGCGTTAGGATGACATGAACTGAATTGCTAACATGATTGAACATTCATTGTCATGAGGTGTAAACAGAAACTCACGTTTGTCAAGCAGGAATTTGATTTATTTTTGTAATACCCCATGTTATTTAATGTACTGGAAAATGTACTTCATTAGTTACACATGCTAGTACCGGGTTTGACCACCGTTTGCCTTCAGAACTTCCTTAATTGTTCATGGCACAGATTCAAAAAGGTGCTGGAAACATTTCTCAGAAATTTTGGTCCAAATTCACATATCATCATCACACAGTTGCAGATTTGACGGCTGATGCGAAACTTCCCTTCCATCACATCCCAATGATGCTCTATAAGAATGAGGTCTGACGAATGTGGGGGTCATCTGAGTACATCATCATGTTCAAGAAACCAGTTTGAGATGATTTGAGCTTTGTGACATGGTGTTATCCTGCTGGAAGTAGCTCTCAGAAGATAATACACTGTGTCCATAAAGGGTCACGTGGTCAGCAACAATACTCAGGTAGGCAGGGCGTTTAAACGATTCTCAGTTGGTATTAAGGAGCCCAAAGTGTGCCAAACAATATCCCACACACACACCATTACCCCACCTCCAGCGGTCTGAACTGTCGATACAAGGCAGGGTGGATGGACCTACTATCCGAATGTCACAGCAGAAATCGAGACTCATCAGACCAGGCAACTTTTTTCCAGTCTTCTATTGTCCAATTTTGGTGAGCCAATGTGCAAACTGTAGCCTCAGTTATCTACTTTTAGCTGACAGTACTGGTGTGGTCTTCTGCTGCTGTAGCCCATCTGCTTTAAGTTTTTATGTGTTATGTATTCAAAGAAGCTCTTCTGCATACCTCAGTTGTAGCGAGTGGTTATTTGAGTTATTGTTACCTTTCTATCAGCTTGAACCAGTCTGGCCATTCTTCTCTGACCTCTGGCATCAACAAGGCATTTTCATCCAGAGAACTGCAGCTCACTAGATATTTTCTCGTTTTCAGACGATTCTGTGAAAATCCCAGTATATCAGCAGTTTCTGAAATACTCAGACCAGCCTGTCTAGCACCAACAACCATGCCATGTTCAAAGTCACTTAAATCAGCTTTCCTCCCCATTATGCTTCTTGGTTTGAACTTCAGCAGGCTGTCTTGCCTAAATGCATTGAGTTACTACCATGTGATGTGATCTATATGTACAGTATATAAACATATACACCTTACCACCAAATCTGATGCGTTTTTTTAATCTAAAGACTCTGGAATCTCCCCGTCCTCTTTTGCTTTCTTTCATTTCCCTTCTCTTAATGTGTAATGGAGATTTCGCCGGGTCTTTTTCACATCATTAACATGAAAAACCTAAGTTTTTATAGTTTTAAAGTAAACTATAGCTTTTGTTTTTGTGGACATGAACAGATCAGAATGCACTTAGATAAACAGAAGACAATTCCATCCAGTCACTGTGAGGTTTATCACCAGCATTCTCCTCCTTTCAGTTATATTCCACCAGATCTTTTCTATAATATCCATATTTTATAGTCAGCGTGTTGCTTGTCCTATAAGCTCTTGCTAGCAGGATGAGGTGTTCTGCCTGACAACCGATCTCTGATTGGTCAGCCTGATTTTAAGATATCCGAACAACACCGCAATTAGAACAGAAAATTTTTAAGCAGCGTTTCAGTCCATTAGTTTGTCCTGTGTGAAGGACGGCGTTAATATACATGTGTTAAATGCAGCAATTAGAACAGGGTCCGATTAAAAGCTTTATGCAACATCTCAATCCGTAAAAATTGGACTCTGTGTGAAAAGGCCTTAACTATGAAATTTCAGATGAAGAATAAGCCGTGCAGCCACCTTCTTTTTCCAGCTTAGTAGATCCCGACTGGATCCCTGTGTGGAGTTTGCATGACCTCCCCCTGTCCATGTGGGTTTATTCCGAGTGCTCCAGTTTCCTCCCGCAATCCAAAGACATGCATTAGGTTAGTTGATTAAACTAAATTGGCTCGATCTGAATCAGTATGACTAGTTTTGAAGCAACCTTGTGTATCAATGTAATCTTGTGTCTGTAGTAAATAACCATTGATGCTGAAGTGATGTTAAATAAACCAGTAAACAGACAAACAAAAGTTGGATTGGGACAATGTCAATATCGTATAACACGGAGTTTGACAGAATGTATCGTGGATGTTATGTGACTCATACCTGTACACAAATGTGTTAAACAAACAACTCGGACATCTTTTTCAGTCCAGTCTTCTGAGTTATGACAACCTGCCCAAACCAATATGGTGACGACACTGACGCATGATTCAGCATCCAATGTGGCATCTATATATATGTCTACGTCTATTTTTCTCCCCTACAGCAGGAATGTGTTTGGCCTCGCTCTGACATTTTGTGGCTGTTCAAAAAGTTGTCTATTGTTTTTTTTTTGCACCCAAGCACCTCCAGGTTTCTAAAGGTTTCCTATGTTAATGTTATGTATTTAGCTTTTCAGATATGGTTAGTAGAATCAGCGATTAATTTACAAAGTGATTTCATGAAAAGGAGAATTGTGACGGTAAATGAAACAGTGCGACATCATCTAATAGGCAGCTATAAAGGTAATAATTCAACTTACATTTACAGCATTTAGCAGACACTCTTATCCAGACCAACTTTGACTCATTTTAAGTCAGGAAAAAATCCCTGCGAGGGTAATCTAGACTCTAATAAGAGCAGACAGAAATAGGAATAATGGAATAAATGCCACAATGGTGCAGATTTTTTTGGTCTCACACAACACCAAGGACTTGGGTTTGAATTTGAGCTCTGGTTACTGTGTGCAGGTTCAGCTCCTGTAAATTAAACTTAGGTTTAAACTTAGTTTTTGGTAGCCTGTGATTGTGCCCAGTGTCAGCTGTCAGTACACTGTGACCTTGGTCAGGATAAAGCAGTTATCCTTCCATTTTTCTCTAAAGCACCTCTTGTGTTCTCTCTAGCTAAACAATTCCCTCAGAGTCTTGTACAATAAGTATTTCTGTACCTTACTTTTCTTCAGACCTATTTTGAACAGCAGTTAACAACAAAGACCTCTCTATTTGTTGTTCATATATATGCTATGTGTGTTGTCATGTCCTGGTGACTCTCTGTCTGAACCTATAGTGGAGCAATTTCATGGAATAGATCACCGTCTTTCTTTTCTACCTACAACAGATAATCCGCAAGTGCATTCATTTTCCAGACACCTCTGTTGTTGCCTCTTTGCATAATAATGTAAACAAAACTGATCTTTTCAGGTATACAAAAGTATATACAGCTCTGGAAATAAATAAGAGACTACTGCAAAATTATCAGTTACTCTGGTTTTAGTGTTTGTAGGTACTATGTGTTTTTGAGTGAAATTAAACATTTTATTCTATAAATTCCAAATAAAAAATATTATTTGCAACAATGACATGAGCATTTATTCTCTGTAATTGACAATGGGTAAAAATACCAAAGACGTGTTATGACATCAACTAATAATACAATGAAAACAGGTTTAATGAAAGGTTTCAATTAGTATCTACATTTTAAACAACACATTTACTATATACTGTATACTATTGTATTGTATTCTATACTTTTATATTCTTGATTGTGTTATATTCTTTATAATATTGTATTCTTTTTCATGTATTATAGTCTGTATTTGATTATGTGTACTATACACTGGAACCTCAGAATTCAAACACTTTTTTCGGCCAATTCGGACTGTTCAAACTATTGTTGCCCCCAAATTCGAACAAAAATTCTGACTACAAACATAGATGACACCTGTATTCATATGACCCAGCCTCAGGGCGTGTCTAAAATGAACTGGATTCCGAATTTGGATGGCCTTCCAGAACCAATTAAGTTTGAATTCCAAGGTTCAACTGCATTTTCTTTAATTGTGTCATTATAGGTCTATTATGTAGGTAGTTCTTACATATAAAGTCTAGGCTGCCCAAGGAGGTTGGGTTCTTGATCCTCCCAAGCACATTTAGGGAGTTTTTCCTTGCCACTGTTGCTGTAGGCTTCCTCAGTGTGGGCTGTGGGCCTAGATAGTTGTAAGGCTGTTTGAAACAATGCTGTTGTACATAAAAAGGACTACAGAAATACTGTGGATTTGACTAGATTTGACTTAATAATGAGAGTGAAATAGCAAAATGTGCTCAGAGTTGTGTGTGAGTGGCTTCTGCAAAGGCCGTCTGTAAACCAATTAAAAGTCTATTTTCAGTCTTGTACTTCTAGAAAATCATTTCCTGGAATAGACTGATGCTGTCCTGCAGTTTGGATTAATGATGGGAGTGATTAGATTTGCCGTTTAAGTAATTAAATGTCATTTATGGGTAAGCAATCAGAGCTGTCACTTTTCTGAACACTTTATCTAGGATGCACTCATCAAAGCAGATTAATCCAACAATTAATCAGTCACATTCAAAGATCATCAGCAGATGAAGTTGGGTGGAGGTTGCTGTATCATCAGTCTTTGCTATATTTCAGTGGGATCTGTGTTCAGGGGTCTTGTAATGCATAGAAAGTTGGGACTGGGGGTCCAAGTGGCCCAGTGCTTTAACCATTTAAAGGTCCTGCAAATTGTGCAGGTGCCACTATGTTTATTAAATCACAGTCTAATTTGGTTGATTCAATTGTTTTCATGAAGGTACCATTACACTTTGATCATGTCATAACAGTTATTTCATACAATTATTCTATTCATCACACTTTACTTGTTTTATTCATTATACTGTTGATGGTTTAAAGGCCAGTCAGATTACGTTCCCATTAATGATTTTAATTTCCACTTGACAAGCTTCTGTAAAAACAAATCCCTGTATCCTTCTCATCTCCGCATGAATGACACAGAGGGTTATCTACCAGTGTTCTGGAGCCACAAAAACAATTGAATCAAAAAGGAATTCCAACACAGACAAACAGATATTAACATGCAAAGTAGATTCCCAGCTTTGTTTGAAATGTACAGAAAACAGTAAATATGCACTGAAATGCTTTAAAAAAACATTTTTGGAACTTGGCCCGCTGGCAAAGTGATTAGCACCATTGCCTCACAGCTCCAGAGATCCCTGGTTCAATCTCAGCCTTTGCATGTTCCCTCTGTGTCAGCATGGGTTTTCCTCCAGCTTCCTCCCAGACACCAAAGGCAAGCAGTAGGTTTTGTTTTCTCAAAGTGTGCAAGCGTGAGTGAGTGTGTGCATATGCCCTGCCATGGCACCCTAGACATGTTGGATGCTCCCTGTGGTGCCGGATAGGCCCTGCCTAAGAGTGTATAAAAATGAAATATAAAATATAAAAATGTCTTGGGCTTTATGTTATCAAATATCGCTTATGAATGGATATATGTGACAGGAATAATCAATAAGAATCAATAACATTCACTCATAGCCAATTTAGAGCGACCAATTAAATGCATGTCTCATTGAACTTAATCATCAAAATAAGTTTTAAGAACATCTAGGATAGCAGTTTTTCTTACACAAACATGACTTATATTTGCCCCTAGCTGCTTCAGAACTAGGGGCAAAGAAGCTGCCCCTAATTATACCGTTATGTTTACAGAGAGTTTGTAAATATAACTGAATTATTTTAAATAATATATAGTAATATTCATTGAAAGAACCTGTTCCAATTATAGACACCAAATCATTTTTAAGTAATAAAAGGCAATTTAATAACATTTTCATGAGAAAGGAATGAAATGCTTATGAAAATCTTTCAGAATGGTGTCATTAGGCAGCGGCACACAGAGAACGGAGCTGGGCACAGAGAGGCGCAGAGTCTCAGGGAGGTTTGTTATACTGTTGTATCAGTGTGATAAAATAAACAGCTCTCTTATTTAGACTATGGGTGTGAGTATGAGTACGGTGTGATCTCATCTAACAGAATATTAATTGAGAAGATTTCAGTAAGAATTTGAATTCGTTATATTTAATCATTAAATGTGTGTAATCTCTGAGTCTGCTACATTAGCTTTACAAGAACATACTTTGAGCTTTGAGTACAGTTACAAAAGTAGAAGAAATGCTTTAATGAATAACCAAACTAAATCAAACCAAATATTCTTCAGAAATATTTGCTTATTGATAGTCATCTTTAAAAACAAGCAAAGGACAATTATGCCACCAAAGGAAGGGCAATTTAAATGTGTACCATCCATTATCATTTATCATTTGTAAAAATTCAAATTACATTAATCGTACGGAATTACTGGTTGAATGTATAGTAGCCCTTTAGCACTTTGTAGTCCTACAATTATAGACTGCAGTCCACCTGTTTCTCTACATACTTTGTTAGTCCTCTTTACTGTAATTGTTAGAGTAACTCTAATTATGGTGGTTCTCTCATGGTCAGGACCACCATAGATCAGGAACTATTTGGGTGGTGGATCATTTTCAGAACCGCACTCTGACACTGATGTGATGGTGGTGTGTTTGTGTGTGTTGTGATGGTAGGAGTGGGTCAGACACAGCAGTGCTTCTGGAGTTTTTAAAATACCTCAGTGTCACAGACTGGACTGAAAATATTCCACCTACCAAAAATGTCCAGCCGACAGCATCCTGTAGGCAGCATGCTGTGAGCACCGATGAAGGATTAGAGGATGACTAACACAAACTGTGCCACAACAGATGAGCTACTGTCTCTGACTTTACATCTACACAGTGGAACAATAAGGTATATGTGTCTAATAATATACACAGTAATTGACCACAGTGTTTAAAACCTCCAGCAGCACTGCTGTATACATTGGGTAATATAACACCTGAATACACACACACACACACACACACACGCACACGCACACACACACACTTCTGTTATTGTAATCGATGTAGATCACTTTCTGAGATTACTTTGTCCATCTGGGTAGTGTCCCTATTAATATAATTATCATATGAATACCATAATAAGGCATACAAGTTGAATTAATGTAATATTTTACTATTACAACTCATAGCCAACATGTTTACATAACCGGTATTGGTCTACAGAAAGGCAAAGCAATTGCACTCATTTTGAGAACCAGGCACAGAATATTCAGTGGAACTGATCACATAATGACATGTTTCCACAGTCTGAGGATTCTAGTTCATAAGACTTACATTTCATACTTATACATGCATTCATCAGAAAGTACAAAGTCCAGTTATAGTTGTTACGGCTAAAAAGATGTCTCCAGTGTTCTGTGATGTCCAGTGATGTCTCAAGTCTCCAGTGATGAAAGAACAATTTCTTTATCTCTTCACAATGTCGTGTCATTCATGTCATTTTTCTATGAGAATGTAATATACTATGTTTGCTCCAGATACAGAACAGCCTAAGGCTGTGAGATGTTAAGTGATAGCGATGAGGAAAGCTCTTGTGTGTTTGCTGTTAAGCACAGAAACTGAACTAATCTTCTATATCTCATTTTCTTAAATCACACATATATAGCCTTATAATTTTTGGCACCAGTGGTCACATTACAAGCTTAGTTGATTTTCAGAATAAATGGAAATTAATTGCTGTTCAACAAACCTAAACATTCATGCAACTTTTAAGACCCTATTCATGTTTATTTTATGTAAAACATTACAAAAAAAATTAAACATAAAACTTGGCATGTGCAATAGCTCAGGCATCCCATCCATCAATATTTAGTAAAAGCACTTTAGCAGAAATCATATTCTTCAAACATTTCAGAACCATGTTACAGGCTTCATAGACTTTCTTTAGAAAATGTTCTAATTTTTCATTGTAAAATGTTTTAGTTCAGGAATATCCTTAGGTCATTTGGCATGCACAGCATATTATACGGTGCATATCCCACAAAGACTGTCAACAAAACACTCTGGGACTGTGAAAAGCCACTCCAAAACCTTAATATTCCATTTCCTGAAGCACTTAAGGACTGTTTATATTCAGTACAATCTATTGTTCCATCTATCCAAAATTGCCAGTGCCATTGGCTGCCATACAACTGCAAAGCAAAATTGAACCTTCTCCATCCATAACAGATGGTAAGGCAGCCTTATCTCACTCATTTTATTGTAGCCTGGTATGACTCTTGCATGTAGCTCATGATTGTTCATGCATTGCTGCACAGAGGACTGGTGCAGCCAGTCAAACTTTTCATGAAAAT